>JARHVA010000558.1:2600000-2692500 GCA_037957365.1 Torreya grandis | reverse complement strand
TATGGGGAACTTGACGGGCTCAACCATCGCCCCTATGTAATCAATGGGAGAGAACTTGACAATGACCTCAATTTTATTGAGGTGTATTCAATACTCCATTATGTTAGATTGAATAGGCAGAGGAAGGGTTTGAACCTACATTATTTAGGTCATGGGCCTAACGAGTTGACCAATTACTCAAATGGGCTTCGTTAGATATGGATATGGTCACAATGAATCAATGCCATATCCATATCCCATATCTATTTATGGCAGGGCGCTATTGAGCTAATGAGTCATTATGAATCTTATTACATGTGTAATATGATTGGATCATTCAATTGTATTAAACATGAATGAATGATATGGCAACACTACCTTTTTCCAATGAACAATGACACAATCATGACCATCCCCCACCATATAAATATAGGGTTTCATTGGCACTGATACAATATATATTTTAAATAGCACAATATATATCATTACCCCCACTTGATGTATATATTTAGATTTAGATTTAGAGTGAGTAGAGATAGGGACCAAGGTCTATCAATGATATTGGTTATATCTAGTTCAGTGTATACATTAAACAAGTCTATCAATGATCAATGCTATTACATTACATACATAATATGTATGGTATGACCAAAATAACCTAATGTGCATGATGCCCAGCATGGCATGAATGATGTGTGTGATGCAGTCCATATCCATATCATAGACTAGACTGATATCATCTCTATACGTAACATGATGTTGATGTGATGAATGATGGAATAGGTGTGGGTAACATGATGTGATGTATAATGCCTACTTATTGATATGATAGTTGGTATTGATCATTTGGCATCATTGAATTGGTTTTGTTAATTATGGGTTGTATTGGTGTGGTGGGCCTATTGAATATTCTAATGCCATAAAATAGAACTATATAGCCTAGAGTGGTAGTGCAAGTGGCCCAACATACTAGTTTTCCCCTCCTATGTTGAATTGAATACTTCGATGACATTGGATCATCCATCTAACCAGTGAAAAACATCAACCATATCTATGGGAGAATTGGGGGACTTGGTCTGTCAATACCAATTGATCCAATATCGATTCCCTTCCATAACAAGACATTAATGTTGGAATCGATAAGGTACCAAGGTTATCCCAATACCCAAGCAAAACAACTAGTTATCTCTTGTCTTGAGATAACAACCATGGCTCATGACTCACATAAAAATCATCCCATGTGTGTGTATCTCGTATATAGATGTGACATGATAGAGGCATACTACCTATAGTGTAGCACCATATAGATATAGGGGTCAATGTCTCATGCTGATTTTTGAGGTATACTTTGGTAATCTTAGGTGCCCATAGTTCAAATAGGAATCAATATAGTGTTTTTATATTGCTTTTGGCCTATAATCTTCACAATCTCAAGTAAAAATGACATAAAGGGGTGGTTAGATATGTGTGCATCACCAATGCAACCCACATTGCCCTATAATATTATTGAGATTGGATTACATGGCATTTATTAAAAGGCAAATATAAGTTGTTGAATATGGACTTACCTTTCATTTTGTGTATCCAAGAGTTGATGTTTGATGTCACACTGCATAAGATGGGTTTACAACCTCCACATGCATGGTAGAAGGACAAGTTAAATAGGTGTTGGAATTTAAATTATTCACTTAGAAATTGGCTCCCCAGTCTTAACAAAATATGGAATGCTAGGCTTGATCTCAAGATCACACATTTTCTCTAGTGTTTGGTATATCAAGGCATTCCTCTTGGGAAGTTCCTCTTACACATAGAATTGCTTAGCTCAGATGTTTGGCCTTCTCTAGACCTGAGTCCTTCAAATATATATTTTGGACAAGTTTAAGATCTCAACCTCCTTGTAAATGGATCCATAATTTTTTCCAACCATTCTACCTAGAACACTTCTCTTGGCACATGGTTTTTTTGTGGGAGAAAGCTCAATGGTTGGCTTGTATTCTTTTTATATATATCGTATTTAGAGCTATAGTTTTATTTTAGCTATAGAAATCTAGGAATTCAATGATTTTTAACAATGTAGAACCATCTTAACTGTTTTTAGTTAATGACAAAAGGTGATTGTTATCTCTTCAACTCTTATGTAGATCCAAGCTCAAGTTTAAAAGGTGGTGCTTGAGTTTCAACACTTGCAAGAGCTGCTCAACCACTAGAGAGTGTTCCTTGCACTATGACTTGCATCCCCCAAGACCAACCACCCCATGGCTCCCCTCCTATGGTGCATAGGGGCTGATGTAGTTGCTTATCCACTCCTCCGCAATCTGGGGAAGGGGGTGATAGGAGACCTCTACCGCCACATGGGAACTCTATCATTGCCCTATAGTGATGAAGCTTGCCTATGCAAAGGTGGTTCAATTGGTAGTTTTGTTTAGTTGCCTTCTTGTTGGGGCATCATTGTTTCTTTGCGCCCCCCTAAAACTAGTTAGGATGATTGGTTGGTGCTCGATCCTCCTTCTATTGAGTGTTTCACTTGGAGCGCCCAACCTCCCAAAGATTATCCACCTCCACCTCTTTATGGGGTTGCAGTGTGTAATTGAAGATTTGTGTTTTTTATGTTTTTTTATGTAACCTTGTGATCTCTGAGTTATCATGTGTGGTTGGTAGTTTTTAATTTTGAGCCATGTCTTCTCACCGACGTCGAGTTTGAGATGTTCATATCAATGGACTAGTTTATTGTTGTAACTATTTTTATTATTTTTGATTAATAATAAATATAATAATACATTCTAATAGTAATGTATGTAGTGAGTAAACATGCGGACATTTGATATCACCACACTAAAATATAATCGATCAATCGACAACAAACATGCCAACTTTATAAACTTTTCCATATATGAATGAAATACCCCTTCAAAATATATTTAGTACGATCCAAACTCTAAAAGGTATACAACTAGTAACCATTTAGTGATCATAAAGTTAATCGTCATTTCATAACACATAAAATATAAAATTGTTGGTAAAAAAAGAAAAAAAAAATTCCGATGATCGAAGGAATCGGAGCGTGATCCATACCTTTAATTTATTGGATGTATAGATGCCATTAGCTCGATCCTCACCATTATTTTACCTCCACGAGATCACTGTATATCACTATATATCACGGTCGTGCATGTGTTCCACCAAAAATGCGTGTTAGACAAGTAAATTTAGACAGTCAATGCTTGTTTTCATGGCTTAAATGCTTGGAAGAGAGAATACATATACTCAGACAAACATGGACCATAAGTAAATCAGACGCGAGCTTTCATTCTTTTTCTGTCTCATATGTCGACATCTTGCATTATTAAAATAACAGATTCCCATGGAAAATTCCATGAAAAACCAAAAAAGAAGAAAAAAGAGCTGCTGTTTCACATCAACTCTACAATATTCATTTCGTGCACTTCACTTCACTTTGATAGTCAATCCATGTGAGGGAAAAATTGAAATGTTTGAATAATGATAAACATTTCAATTTTATTCACGTCACGCTACTTGACTTGACTTGGTGAGAACGATATGTCAAAGAATATTAGACGATCGCACAATGATGATTTTGTCCAATGTGAATATTAGACGATCCAATGATTTCTTTTTACATCGATGGGTAAGCATACTCGTTGGGTATATTTTAATTCTTTTAGTGCTAGCTTAATACTTCCAATAATATCATATTAGGAGTTCCTATAAAGATAAAAGTTATCTTATAAAGGGTGTAAATTTATGTTTTTAGTAAAGTGGGATAGACAAGGGTTGGACCATTCCTGGGGTGGTGACAATTTCCTCTTTGATGCATTGGCACATTTCACATTTTACCACAAATGTTTGATGTCATGTTTAGTGCCTTCCTAGAAAAAAATTCAACAATCCTTTCATAGGTTTTTAAAAAACCTTAAGTGGCTCACTGATGGAGAGAATGTAGTTTGAATAGAATCGTTTATCTCAATGTTGATTGGGGTGCTAGTACCAAATATGCTTTGTGTCTTATATAGTGACTATCTGAAGAGTAATTTTGTTGAGAGGAAAGGTTAGTGGTCACTTATTGAATGAGTTGCTAAATTTGGGTGTCATGGGACCATTCTTATTATGATTGATGCACCCAATCTGGCATGGGAAAGGATAACACACACAACACAAGGTTGTATGTTATTCATACTTGTAAGACAATGCATTTGTGACAACATTGTCTTTACCCTTGTTGTAGGTAATCTCATAGTCATTGCCCATTAATTTGGTTACCCATTTTTATTACTCAGGTGAAAAGACTCTTTGCTCTAAGAAGGACTTCAGGCTATGGTGATTATTTTTGATGTACAAGTGCATCCTGACTAGTTATGGGCACCACTTGTTGATGGCATGAAGTATAACTAGCCTCTCTTTCTCATATGTGGAATGAGCAAAAAAATTCCATGTAAGTCCATTGGTGGTGAATGCAAGAGGCTAACTATCCTACATTAGAATGGCTCCAATGCCACTTCTAGAGGCATCAATTTCAATGATAAATGATTTAGAGAAGTCGAGCATATCTAAAACAAGTGTAGTGCACATTCCATGTTTGAGTAGTTTAGAGGCTTGTTTCCTACATCAAACCACTGAAAGGCATATTTTTTAACATTATTATTAATGGAGCGAGAATTATTCCATAGTCATATAATTTTTTTCTATAACACTTAGTAAGGCCCAAAAAGCTTTGAAGGCTCTTGAGTGATTTGAGTTCAAAACATTTTTTCATAGTGTCAATGTTTTTAGGATCCACTTTGACACCTTCCTAAGAGATGATGTGTCCAAGATACTCAATTTCCTTTTGTCCAAAACCATGCTTGGACCATTTGGAACATAAGTGGTTATTATAAAGGACTCAAAAAGTATGGTCCAAATGTATCAGATGCTCATCCATTTATAGCTATAGACACGAATGTCATCAAAGAAAAATAGTATGAAATTACATATAAATGGTCAAAAATCTTGTTCATTAAGCCTTGAAAGTTGATGGAGCATTAGTGAGGCCAAAGGGCATGACGATAAACTCATAATGGCCAGCATGAGTTAAAAAAACTATTTTCGTAACATCATATTCCTTGATGCATATTCGATGATACCTTGATCATAATTTGATCTTCATGCAATTTGTCAAGTCACTCATCAATCACCAGAATAACAAACTTGTCCTTGATACTGAGTTTGTTGAGAATGCAGACATTGAGATCTTTTCCTTTAGTTTAGCATGACTTATCCTAGTCACATGCCTAAGAGAATAAGTAGTCCAATAAGCTAGCATGGTGGAATATCATGTGAGAAATGACCTCGAGAGCAAGTTTAATGAGGGTCACACTTACTTGAGCTAGTGAACACTATTAGGGATCCACCCAAAATACTTCAAGAATATCATCCCATTCGACATCAAATTTGAGTTAGCTAATGGAAGCTTAAATCGATGTTCCTCGTTATAAACATTTATGTAGAAGGAGAGTTTGCTTTGAGTTTGATTGGAGGATTCTTCCTTGGGTAAATGTTCCCACATATATATTCCTCTTCAAGGATGTTTTTTTGATATAACCATGAACAGGGAGGTTATTGCTCTTATTTTCTTGTTGATGTTTAGATTCCACAACATACCCTTTTCTCTTGTTAGGATCATTTTCAATTATTTCAAATTATAGATCAATTTTTTATTGGCCACTTGGGCTAACATCTTGGTCACCAGTGCCTAAGGTTACACCTCTATCTTCCCCCTCTTCACCAGTGGGATTCTCAATGTTCACTTGTGTATCATTATGGGTAGGTTATTCTTGATGCTTTGAGGATTCCTTCTTTGACTCAGGGGTGGATTCCTTTTGGACCTTTTGGGTAGGTTCCCTCTCTTCCAGTGCCTCAAGAGTCACCACCCTTTGTTTAAATACCTTAATATTTGACACAAAATGCTCTTGTCCTAAAGGAACAACTATCTATTGGGTGGTATTGGGGCCCTCTTGTTCCTATACTACAAGCATTCCTTGGTCTCTTAGTGGTGATGGGGTAGTTCTTTACCTCTTTGGTTGCTCCTCTTATGCAATCCTAGTGGCATCATGCCTTGGCCTCTTCTCTTTTCTTCACTTCTTTCTTTCATCTATTATTTCTAGTGGAAGGGGAAGGGTTTCTCTAGTGGCCTCATGGTTTCATGAAACCTTCTTCTTGGTATTTACCATTTAATACAGCACATGAATGTGATCCCCCACAAGAATATGGTGTGTGTTGATATCGATGTTATCTAATTCAGTCTTTTCCCTATAGTCTTTCAATCACGGGTAGACATATAATTATCAAAGAATATGAGTCTTATCGTTAAAATTTTCAACATCAATGTGCACCTTATGTGCATCAGGAATGTGATTTGTAAAATTCTTGAAGTACTTGGAAATGAAAGCATAAGGTAACTTTATCCACCCTAATAAGTTATATGTGGGCTCCATCCAAATGCAAACAAGTAAATAATATTGCATAATAACAAATTGAGCTTGAGTCCCCATCTACATAGGCAACTCTTTAGGGATGGACCATTCATTTCCAAAGGCTTCCTTCATTCCTTCAAACAATCCTTTCATTTTTAGCTTATGGTAGGGGGTGATGGCACCTATGTAGGTGAACCATTTGAACCATTCTATAGGGGACTTGTTCTCTACTAGGTAAACCCAGTTTAATTCTTTATTAGCGTACTTTAGAACACCAATCTCATAAAACACTAGTAAAATTAGAATCGTGCCCCAAGGAAACTTATGATTGGGAAAGTGAGGGGCCTTCTCATCATGCACTTCAATTCTTTCATCAAATTACTAAGAGTAATAGTACTTTTTCTCCTAGGTCATCTAGCTTGCCACATAGAGGTGCACCATATCAACCTCTTTCCATCTGTCCACACCCTCAAGCTTAGTCATAGCCAAGTGCACAACTACCTAAAAGTCAAGATATTAAAGGATATAAATGTACATGGCATGGCCCTCCTTTTTCTACTTTAATACCAATTCCATATTTTTAATTGCCTCTTGGTCCTCGAAATCCACATTAAGGTCAATGCCCAAACATTGTAACCTTGTTACCTTACTGATCCATTGGGTAGTGATTCACATCTTGCACCTTACAAAGTAAAAATAGTCCTCATGGATAAGCGGGATGAAAAATCTCATCACTTCCATGGGATTCCCAAAATAAAGAAATGATAAAGTTGGAACACTCTAGCATCATTCAGCAGATTAAATATCATGAGTTCATAAGTGACCTCATTCTTAAAGTTATAGTGCTCAACCTTATAGTCACACTACAAGTCTCCCTCATTTCCAAGTTAATGGTGATTTTAGTCAAAAACTTGATAATGGGAAACCTTAGACTCCCAATTGTCAGTGTGTCCAACTGACTTGGGGTATTACATTTTCTTTAATTAAAATAGGGGTGGATGTGGTGTTGTAGCCTTATTATTACTCATGTGCACCATCATTGGTTCCTCCCTGATATATCTCTCTTCTACTCACTATGCTAGGTTTTCTTATTACACACTAGATTCATTAGAAACTTCTTCCTAGGTAAAAACAAGATGTCCTCCTGCACCCTCGTACTCTTCCTCTTCATGAATTACTAGCAAAGGCTCACTTCTCATGGCCTTCCATTTTGACTGCATCACCCCCAGGGTGTTCAAAGGTTGACACGCAGTTGTTCAGCTCTCTAAAATGAATACATGTTTCTTGCCCTAAACTTCCTCAACATTCCTATTTCAACTTCCTTTAATGGTAGATTTTGATACCTATAGCTTGTAACTCTCTCCAAAGTATTTCCATAGTCACAATTCCACTCTTTTCTTTTTCTCATGATCTTCATCTCACTTCCTAACCTTGAATTTATCATTGAAATTTGATGGAAGCACCCTATGGTGGCTTGAAAATTCTTCACTCAAGCTCTAAAAATTTGAAAGTTTTCAACACTAAAGTTCAAAAATGAGGACCCTTCAACCTTATATAGCCTTGAAGGCTTGCTTACATTTACTCTCCCATGCCTTCATCACTTTGATCATTAATGCTCCAAATGGAATGCCATGAAATAAACCTAATCACAAGGTGCATGAATAATGCAATGATTTATTTAAAAACAAACCAAAATCCTAAACTAAGCTAGTGGCATACGCCTTATTGACAAAATTGAAGTATTACATAGAATGGTAGGGTCGAAGGCAACTACCATTAAAATGGCTTGGAAGAAATTAGCCAATATAACTATCATAACTTACACGTGCATGTGGGATGAGTGATATGAATGATGAACAAACCATCATAATGTACGAAAAGTTTACTAAAGTGGCACACAAACTTGGAATTGTAAACCAACACATGCATATCATGAGAGAAAGTTTTGTTTTTGAGATGTCGATCATGAAAATATTTCTAGTTCTACTTTTCAACTCCTTGAATCCAATGTACAAGAAAAAATATTTCATCTAACTATAATAAATCATCTAGGAATGCTTTTATAGATTATTCATCATCTAATATTCCAATGTACATAATACGTAAAGAGGGAACAAAGAACTCCACTGGTAGAACTGCTTTAGTGCTAAAGACAAGATTAAAAGGTGTGCTCATTTTCAATATTTTATTTGTGGTTTGAAATGCCCATAAGGCTACATAAACTCAATCATCCTAGTTAGTGCAATTGATGTTACAAATCTTTGTCAATGTATGACCCAAGATTTTGTTAAAAGTTTCAGTAGTGTCGTTAGCTTGAGGGTGGTATGGAGTGGTCTTATGGTGCACAATAATGAACTTGGTTAATAGGATGTGTATTATATTATTGAGGAAGTGAGTGCCGTGATCACTTTTTAAACTTAAAAGGCATCCATACCTTGTGATGACATTTTACCAAAGGAACCTGATGGCAATCACAATAGTATAATCATATGTGGGTGTTAATTCAACCTAGTGTGTGAGATAGTATGTGGTTGTTATGATGTAGTACAAATTGATTCATCTTATATCAGGGCTAATAGGCCCAATAAAATCAACAAACCATTTCTCAAAGGGTTCATGATAAAGTATTATATGAAGAGGCATAACATCCCTTCAGTTTGGTTTACCTACGTGCTAAAAAATATCACATTGGATTCCATAATCTTTGGCATCTTTGAATAAGGTGGGTCACCACAAGCTATCTAGGAGAACCTTTCATGTTATTTCATGACCAGCATAATATCCTCAAGAGACACCCTCATGAACCTTTTTAGAGACTTATACATGCTCATGCTACATTATACACCGTCGTAACACTTCATCTCAGCTAAGCTTGTACAAGTCTCTACCAATAAGATGGAAAGGTGTTGCATGTACAACAAGTTGCTTTTTTTCCTAGGTGCTAAGAGGGTATGGCATTAAACCTATTGTAAGAATATAATTTATTTACTCCAATTCTTTAGGCATGTGAATAACTTGAAAAATTTGTATATCAAGCAAGTCATAGTCAATTGTTTCCATTGGTTCGCTAGATTTAATATGTGATAGATGGTCAAGACCAAAATTAACCTTGGTAGGTTTCACTACCACATAGAATTGTAATTCCTAGAAGAGAACAATCCACTTGCATATTCATCCATGTAACACTAGTTGATTCATAAGGTACTTGAATTACTCATTATCAATAAAGAAGGTGAATGGAGTGGCCAACAAGTATTGGCATAACTAGTGGAGTGCATACACCATGTATAATGTTTTTCATTCTATAGTGGATTAATTTTTTTGAGTTGATGTTATCTTGTAACTAGTAAAATATATATTATGGTCAAGATTCCCTTCCCCAGGTTGTGAAAAAAAATTGCTTGCCACTATGCTAAAAGCATTGAAGCCTACATGAAATGGTGTTCTCAAGTCTAGGACTCCTTCAAGGCCTCGAATGCTTTTTGATGTCTTTTGTTTCATATAAAGAGAGCATTCTATTTGATCAAATCATCTAACAGAGCTATGATGTTAACATAACTACAAATGAACTTACGATAATAAATTGTATGACCAGGGAAGGCGTGGACCTCATGTTGAGTGGTTTGAGTTGAAAGTTAAAAAATAACCACAATCTTGCCTAGATCCATGAGTAGTCCATCCCGATAAATTATGTGCCCTAACAGGATCTCAAAAGGTGGGGCAAAGATGCACTTCTTTAGGTTTAAGGAAATATTAAGTTGCCAGCAAAACTCAAGCATCAGGTGAAAATTAGCACAATGATCATGAACTAAGCTGTATGCAATCCAATCATCTAGATACACTTGAAGGAACTTGTAGATGAAAATTTTAAAATCTTCCACCAAAATGTGAGAAAAGACTACTAGTGTGTTCTTTAATCTAAATGGCATAACATTGTATGTAAAGGACCTCCATTCAGTGGTAAAAGTGGGTTTTACCTTATCTCCCTCATTAATTTGTACCTGAGGATAGGCTGAAAATTCATCAGTGAAGGTATAATTTTCACATCAAGTGACACCTAAAATTTCAACCATGAATGGCGTTGGGAATGGGGCAATGACACACACAACATTGAGTTGTCTATAATATACACAAACATATATTTAGCCATCCTTATTTATTCTAATTATCATGGGGCTAACCCATTTAGATTCATCAATGGGAGTGATAACCCAAAAATGTAACATGTCATCAATTTCCTCCTTAACGTGTGCACACAAATTAGGATTCATTTGATATGGTCACTTCCTGATCGGTCAAGTGCCCTCAAATAATTTGATATGTATTTTTCCCAATGATGGATGCACTCTTTTCATATTCGTGTAGCTACATGGGAAAATATCCTAATACTCATATATATGTTCAAATATTTTGGCTAATTCTACTTCAGACCAATAATTTCCCACAATGGCCATCTTGGGTGTGTCATCTGTCCTAATATTGTACTAAAATATTTGGGGTGGCATAGAATATGGTTTCTACTTAGACTGCATATTATCTCTAACATCAAGTGCCTTATATTATATAGGAAAGTTTAAGTGGTTGAATACCAGCTATGGTAGATCAGTGCTAGTACCCTCATTAACTTGATATACAACCTTTTGCTTACACTTTCAGATTTTCTCCCTATGGTCATATTCTAAGTGGGAGTTAGGTTCCAAATGAGCCTTTACATGAGTATCAGGTTCTTGAAAGATGGCCAAATTATCCTCAATCATGCCATGCATGGTTCATATTTTATCTTCAACTAGTGCATGATCACCTACTAGTACTTAACAGACCATGTTTGATGTACTCCCAAGTATCCATATCTCAATGCATTTATTGATGAATATACCATGCTCTATCCCAATCATGTAAAGTTCCCTAAAATGCATGAACCCATTTCAGGTAAAAATGTCTCATCAACAGTCCAAAGATTCTCATAGGTGGCTATATGGTCATCCAAGGACTCAAAATGATTATAACTAAGTGTGGTGTGAACACAATTATCATGGTGAAAATGATGATGTATCATGGCACATACCTATCCCCATGTCAAAATTTTTTATTGATAAGTATCTCACTAACGAGTAACTGTTAATTAAAGTATAGTAGGTAACACAAGCATACATTCATCTTTAAAAACATAGTACTCCTCCAACTATTGTAAGTATTCTCAAAGCTCAATTTGACCATGAAACCTAGGTGCTTGGTCCAACTGAAAGGGTGGTGCATTCATTCTTCATCCACCAATGAGTCAAATAGACTTATAGCACTTAACCAACCAAGTATTTATTTTTTGGCCAATTATAACACAATCCCATCTTGTTAGATCATATTTTCTATGTGCCTAATGTTCACAAGCATTGTTGGTGGTATCAGAGATGGATTGTACATCTCCCCATTAAAGAAAAACATCAAAATTAGGATCTACATATTGATTTCCTTGTGTCATGATGTTATAAATATGGTTGAGGTCCTTGTCAACATCAATTATATCTAAAAAAAGTGGGGATTTGGATAGTATTGAGAGGAATGACCACATATTGGGTGTCATTCTCAAATTTGATGTAACACTTCTTGAAATGCGTGTTAGCATTATTGGAATATAACCATAGTCAACCCAATAGAGCTATAAAATCATCAACTTTAGCTAGTTCAATTAATTCAATATCACTTTTAAACAGGACACCCATGATATTGATGGTGGCATCCTTGATAATGCCTATAGGCACTACTTGAGTCTTGTTGGCCATGAATAGAATGTGCGAGGAAGGTTGAAGAGTTGGAATTCCCATCTCCATCTAAGAATCATTTGTGATAACATTGAATTCTACACTGGTGTCCACCAATATATCTCATATCATCTAACTGTCAATAGATGCATTCACAATGACCTCTTTATCACATTCAATATTGTTTTAGATACGAGTCTCTTATCATCATGCATGGTTCAAATGATGATTTATCAAAATCTTGGCCATTTGTTGTTGTATCCAGTTCTTAAGGAGTGAGATGATGTTCTCACTAACAAGAAGCTTGCAAAGTTCCCAAAATTCATCCTACTTAGAGTCTATTGAGATAATCTCTCTTTGCATCTTAGCATGCATGGAAACATCCTTCTCCTTCAGAAAATAAATTTTGCCTTGTAGTTCACATACCAAGGCTATCATGTCATGTAACACACCTTTTTGTTTTTTAGAATTGAGGTAGTGTTAAACATGAGGTTCTTCACACTGAACCTTCTCTATAGGTGGATTTGAAGCTGGTTGGGAATGGGCACCACTCTGTGTCATAATATTGACCTTAGGTCCAGCTAGTGGGTTGGTAGGGCATGGTCTCCATTGAACACTTGGATTTTTTTGCAACATGAATCATTCCAATGCCCTTCTCATTGTATTCCTTGGTGATAGCCACATATAAGTTAGGGCATTATTCCAGATGATGTTCATTCTTAAAAAAGGTGTAAGTTGGGTAAACTAGCAAGTTGTGTTGATAGTGATCTAGAGATGTAAACTTGTAATAGGTCCTAGGTGGAAAATGACCACCCCCACATCCATTTCCATATCCTTGACCCTAAAAATATCAACCTTTACTAGCCTCTTGATCATTATCAACATAATTTTAGTAAGTTCTTCTTATGCATGCTTCATGATGACTTGACAATAATTACTATCATGTGTGTATGAATCACACATTTTATAGTATAGTGATACTTTATCCTAGGTAGCATGCTAGAGAAAAGGATAACTTCTTAATCATGATCCTCCTAGCATATCTCACAAGAATATTTTTTTATGATGCCAACATTCCTCTGAGGATAGCTTTCATGTTAAGACCTTCAACTTCATAGTCAACACACCATAGTTTGTTACATGTCTTTTGAGAATTATTATTC
This sequence comes from Torreya grandis, assembly GCA_037957365.1. NCBI lineage: Eukaryota > Viridiplantae > Streptophyta > Pinopsida > Cupressales > Taxaceae > Torreya > Torreya grandis. The sequence continues at coordinate 2,679,135 of JARHVA010000558.1, read as the reverse complement.
ATTAGCTTCTCTAGATGATAAGCCATAGTAGAAATATAAGCCTCCATAAAGGGCCTGATCCCCATATCTATACTTCCCATAACTACAGTGTGAAGAGTAGCATATAGTGCCTCACATAGGTTGGTAAAGGTATTTTGGGATAGAGATCGATGAAAAGGAAGTAACAGGCCTCCCATAAACCATTGAACATGTTGTGTCAAGTTAATCTCAAATGATAGTTTTGAAAGAAGCATTTTGAAACATGCATCATACTCGCACATAGTCTCAATGATTTTTTTTTGTTATCCTTTAAGGTAGTGATACTCTATTACTCAAACTATGGGATGTCAAACTCTTGGAAAAATGTAGTTTTCAACAATTTATAATTCAAAACAACTTGTTGGGGCTCAAATTTACGATACCATTTATGTGTGTGATCCAATAAAATAGTGGAAAATTGAGTACCCTTTCATTATAAATAAGTGATAGACCACACTCACCAAATGAGTTCACACTTATGAATATGTTCTGTCACATTTTCAACACCTTAATATTTAGGGAGATAAAGCATCATCTCATAGTATACCATAGGTGAAATTGGTAGTTTTAGTGGACCTTGTTGTGGTTCTAATACAATCCCTCCTGAGCCCATTGGTGGAGGTCCATTAGTGACTCTAAAGCTGATGCTTGATCCTCCTCCAATAGAACCACCACTAGTACATTTTACTGCACCTCCTACAACAATAGGTGCTCCAAAAATAGTAGGTGCTAAGGAAGGTTGATTTGATATGGTTGGGCCTATAGTTTTCCCATCATTTATATAAGGTCCAATTTGCATTCCAAGGTGATAGATATGTTGTATTTTCAATGGAAAATTAAATTTTAAAGGTAAATTACTATGTTAAACTTGCACTCCCAAAGATTCTTGTACTAGCTTGGCTTTAGATTCTTCATTGTCAGTATCCCAATTTCTTACAAAAATTTCATCAAACTCAAATGAATAAACATGCACTATGGTGGGGGAATTGGGTCTATCTGGATTGGGTTCTACTATTAGTGCTTATCCTGCTTATTTTGTGCATACTTGCACCATTAAAAGGAACACACTCATGGTTAGGGGGTACTCATTATTCCTTTCTACTCTCTTGAGAATTCCCATGGCATTTCCAATATCCTCTTGTTTACCCCTAGGATCTTTCCCTCTCATAGCCCTATGTTTTGAATCATCATACTTTTTCTTTCGTAATTCCTGCTACCTGACTTCCATACTAAGCTCTCGATCTCATACCAATGTATACACCTCCATTTCCCCACTAGTCATAGTGCTCATGTGTGTCAGAGTTTAGTTATCCATAGGAAAGTTCTCAAGCCCAAAATAAACCATAAGTTTTTTAGTCTCTAAAGTGAATTGTTTGATATACCTTATGTGTAGATCTCTTAGGAAGTTGAACCATGCTTCTTTTGGGAAAGAATTTATAGAGACATTGTATTCCAAAATATAAATTTTAAGCATTCCATTTCATTAGACATATACTACTCGTGTCCATGAATTTTATAACTTGGACAAGACCATCTAACACTCTACTAACCAGGAAGCCTTCCACCTGTAATTTCTTGAATGATTTTTTACATATGTTGAAAGCTAAGAATGTAAGTGCTTAGTTAATTTGACAAAGAATGTTTCATATAGAGAATAATATAAATGTTTCTCTACCCATATACATGCAAAAACTCATAGTTCAAGATATTGTAGTGTAAAGTTTTCTTCTACTGTACCAATTTAGTGCTCGATATTCTCCAAAGAAAGTTGTTTGAGCATTTTTATATCATCATGATAACAAGTGAAATAGGTCTTGATAATAGAAACAAAATGTTGAGATATTTTCCTTTAGTTTATCATGACTTACCCTAGTTGCATGCCTAAAATAATAGGTAGTTAAACGAACTAGTGCACTAACATATCACACAAGAAATGATCTTGTGCACTCACCTGAAACACATAGTTTAAGACCTGTTCCCATTGGTTCTATCTTGTAGTGGTGTATGAATTGATCTCTCTAGACCAGGGTACTTGAATAAGCACATAGTTCTAGCCATAAACATCATAGTATAGCTAATCCTAATAATTTGCTCATTCCATACTTAAATTATTCATCACAAAAAATGATAGGTGAAAATTGAGAAAGTGAGTAGTATTACCATTAATTTCATAACAAGATTAAAAAAGGTATTTCAAAAGCAAAAGTATTCTATCTCATTACATATCAAGATCACCAAACATAGGTTGTAATGCATATCAAGATCATGACTAATCTCAAGATTATAATTACCAATTACCTTCCTACGTAAAATTAGGGGGTATTTGTGCATGGTTTTACCCTAACTATTTTATTATAGTATTAATATGGAAATAATGTCTTGTTAATGACCAATCCCAGTATATACTCTCTTTATGCTAGATATCTATTATCATGCTCTTATCTTCTCATGAATAGATGTTAGATTCATGCTTGACTATTCTCCTCTGATGCTCGTATGAACTGCTTCCTAACCATCTCTACTTTATGTGCCCTAGTTCTAGTCGTATGCTATCATATGAGTCTTGCATCCTTGGTTGCTTGTGTTTTCTACATCCTTGTTCCTCGTGACTTGCTTCTCCCATTTCAAGGCCTTTCGTGTTATGTCTCTCCCATTTTTTGTCTCACTTTCATGCCTTTATCTTCCATGTTGTTTCCAAAAAGTACTTTGAATAAACCATTACAAAATTTGGGGTCCAACAATGGATGTCAACACAAAGGTGTCAAGACCCATCTTTTTTTTGTACCAAAAATATAGGATAAGAGTAAGGATTGATGTTGGGCCTGATGGCTCTAACTTATAATAAGTCTTGCACCTTATTTTTATTTCATTCCTCTTTAGAAATTAATATCGATAAGGGAAAATGTTTGGAGGTACACTTTCTAAAATTAGCTTAATCACATTATCTTTAGGATATTATGGGGGTAACCCTTTAGGTTCCTCAAAAATAATTACATGCTTTGACAAGATTTCATATAATTATGGTGGGTGGTTGGAATTTATGGATTCATTAAATTGGATATTGTAAAGTTGGAAAACAATCCTATGAGATCCTTTTTTAGAAAATTTTACATGCGATGAGATTTAATGACACTTTTATATATTGGTGTGAGGCCTATTAATGTGTGTTGTTATTACTTATTATTGAATTACATCCATATCTCTAAAAATTACTATAGGATAGGGCCTAGTGTCTGCAGTCACTTTTCTCTTAAAACTATATCCCAAATTCATATAGGCAGAACAAACGTGTCTGATTTCAAATTATAATCACCCATTAAAATGCATAGATTATGACATTTTCCCTTGAAAGGTAATGTGTCTCCATTCACAATCATAACTTCAAAAGTTCAACAAGGATAAACATAACAATCAACATGTTTGGCTAGCATATGATCAATGAAGTAATGTGTATTTCTAGAATCAATGAGAATATTTAGGGGATGTTTCTTTAAATAACAACCAACCACTTTTATGTGTAACTGAAGATTTTTGTTTTTTTATTTTTTTTAATGTAACCTTGTGATCTCTGGGTTATCATGTGTAGCTAACAGTTTTTTATTTTGAGTTGTGTTCTCTCACTAATGTGGAGTTTGAGTCATTCATACAAACCATCTGATTTATTGTTATAACCATTCTTGTATTTTTATTATTTTTGGTTAATAATAACTATAGTGATGCGCACTAATAGTAATGTAAGTACTGAGTGAACATGTAGATGTTTAATATCACCACACTAAAATGTGATTGGTCTATCAACAATAGATGTGACAATTTTATAAGCTTTTCCACACATGAATGGAGTACCCTTTTAGAGTATTTTTAGTATGGTCCAAACTCTAAAATGTATACCTATTTTGAGTACAAAATAAAACTAGTAACTATTTAGTTATCATAAAGCTAATCATCATTTCATAGCACTTATATAAAATATAAAATTATACGTAAAGAAATAAAAAGATTAAAAATTCAAGGGTTGGAGGAATCAAAGTGTCTACCTTACCTTTCATTAATTGGATGTATATATGTCATTAGCTTGATCCTCACAATTATTTTGCCTATACGAGGCCTATTTTATACCTTGTGTATATATGATTGCATGTGTATGTCATCCATTTGTTTCTTTTCATAGGGTTGAACTCTTCATGATTTCATGACATTTCAATTGGCAATGATGCAGAAAATGAAAGATGTCAACATTTCATTCATAAGTCTTAATAATTTATGGGCCATCTTACATGAAGTTAAGTCAATTACACCAATTTTATTATACCAAGTCAAGTCAATTACATCAAATAAAATGAAATACATAGACATTTAAATTAGAAGTCTTAATAATGCATGGCCCATATTACATTCAAGTCAAGTCAAGTCAATTGATGACTCCGAGTCATGTGAAAGAAATACAAACTATTGATTATGAGATTTAATATATGTGATACCCTATGAAAAAATCTCACTTTTTCTCTACTTATGGTCCCCAAGAGCATGCCAAAACTAGGTCCATGGATTCTTTATCATATTCAAGCAAGAACATTGTTCCAAGCTTTAGGTGGACACCTCATTATCATTCATTCAATACCCATGTCTTATTGATGTCCAACATTTATCTGATTATATGTATTCCCTCTTTTAGGCATTTAAACCATTAAAAAAATTGTATGCTTTGGATTTTATTGGTCTAAATACTTTTCTAACACATATGTATTGTGGAACATAATGTATATAAGGCATGAGTGTGTTGACATTTTCATAGAGTGATATATACACAAGGTCCAGAATAGGCCTCGTGGAGGAAAATTAATTAAGAGGATCAATCTAATGACATATATAAATCCCATGAATGAAAGGTAGGGCACATGCTCTAATTCCTCTGACCTTTGGATTTTTACTCATGTTCTTTCTCTACAATGAATTTTATATTTTATATAAGTGTTATGAAATGATGATTAACTTTATGACCATTAAATAGTTACTAGTTATTTATTTTGAGATTTTAGACCACACAAGATATAATTTAAAGGGACACTTTGTTCATAGGTTGAAAATTTTATAAAGCTGACACATTTGTTCTATATTGACTAATCACATTTTAGTATGGTAAAATAAAATGTTAGCCTGCTCACTCAATACTTACATTATCATTGGAACACATCACTATATCTATTATTAATAATAAATAATAAAACATGTATGGTTACAAAAATTAAGTGGTCAGTTGGTATACATGACCCAAACTCCACGCCAACAAAATAACATGACTCAAAACAAAAAATTATTGTCTACACATAGAAACCCAAAGATCACAATGTTACGTAAAAAATATAAAAAACACAAAAAATTAAGCATAAAGAGCACTGTTAGAAGGAGGTGGAAGTGGATCATCCTTGGGAGGCTAGGCAGTCCAAGTGATGTATTGTCCAATAGATGTCATCCACAGGAAGCCCAAGCTCTTCTTCTCATCAAAGCGGCTGTCAATACCTCTCAATACCTCTCATCAAAGCGGCTCTCAATATACTCCAGAAATGTGAGCTCGTGGGTGAAGGGAAGCGACTGTTTCACATGGGATGGCATATACTACGATAATCACACCAACCATGTAATCGACCTTCATCTTATTATTAATGGTGATGTGATACCCGATAATTTTTGCCATCTTCGTTTTCTCAAATATCTCCATTTTTTGGGAAATGGTTTCAAAGGAGTACCTTCTTGTTTGGGTAATCTTTCTTTTTTAACCCAGCTTTCTTTGGAGGATAATCAACTAGATGGAAGCATACCAACTTTTCTAGGTAATCTTTCTTCTTTAACCTATCTTTCTTTGAGTTACAATCAATTTAATGGAAGCATACCAGTGTTTTTAGGTAATCTTTCTTCTTTAACAGACCTTTCCCTATCTGACAACCAACTCAGTGGAAGCATACCAGCTTCTCTGGGTAGTCTTTCTTCTTTAGCATACCTTAACCTATCTGAGAACCAACTTGGTGGAAGCATACCAGCTTCTCTAGATAATCTTTCTTCTTTAGTGTACCTTGACCTATTTGACAACCAACTTGGTGGAAGCATACTAGCTTCTCTGGGTAATCTTTCTTCTTTAACTTTCCTTTCCCTCTCTGAGAACCAATTCAGTGGAAGCATACCAGCTTCTCTGGGTAATCTTTCTTCTTTAACTAACCTTTTCCTATATGACAACCAACTAAGTGGAAGCATACCAGCTTCTCTGGGTAATCTTTCTTCTTTAGCACAGCTTGACCTATCTGACAACCAACTCAAAGGAAGCATACCAACTTCTTTGGGTAATGTTTCCTCTTTAACGTACCTCTACCTATTTGGTAACCAACTCAGTGGAAGCATACTAGCTTTTCTTGGAAGTCTCTCTTTTTTTAAGGAACTATTACTTGATCAAAACAAACTGAGTGGAACTATTCCTTCCTCATTTGCCAACCTTTCCTCCCTTACTTCTCTGCTGAATGCAATGAGACCATTTATTCATCATCGCTTCCATCTTCCATAAGCTATTTATCCCTCTCACTAAACCACCACCAGTCAATTTCAGAAAGATTCTTTTATACCCTTACCCAACTAACCGATTTGAGTCTATCCAATTGTTTACTAAATATCAGTACAACTTGGATTCCATCCTTCAAATTAGAATATTTAAAATTGATATCTTGTAGAATTGACGGCCAATTTCCACCTTGGATTTCAACACAATTCTCACTTAGTCAATTGGAATTAGTTAACAACAGTCTTGTAGGAGAAATTCCCTCTTGGTTATGGGATACAAGTCCTTTGTTAGTGATCATAATTCTTTCAGAAAATAATCTGCAAGGTAGCCTATTTTCAAATAATTTCACAGGGATACGACTATTAGACCTGTCTGAAAATTCATTGACTGGGCCCATACCATCAATGTCATTTCCTTATATAGAAACATTGTTGCTCAATGACAATTTATTTAGTGGAAAAATTCCTCCAAGCTTGGGCAGTTTATCTCAACTCTGGGTATTAAATCTAACAAATAATAATTTGATAGGAATCATCCCTCAAAACTTGGCCAATTGCTCTTGGCTTCAAGTTCTAAATTTGGGAAATAATCATCTCACGGGAGGGATACCACATGAGTTGGGTAAACTTAGCGGACTCCAGTCATTAGTTGTTTGAAGTAATAGACTGAAAGGATTATTCCCTCCCTCAATAGGAAATTGTTCGTACTTACAAATTCTTGATTTAGGGCACAACTCATTTGAAGGCCATATAACAAACTTGATTGGGCATATTTCAAATCTAAGAGTATTGGTGATGGAGAAGAACAACTTTAGAGGTAGTATTCCTACAGAAATAGGCCAACTAAAGAAGCTCCAAATCTTGCTTCTTTCTTGCAATCATTTCTCAGGTTTCATTCCACACACCATTCTGTGTTTGCAAGGAATGGCTGTAACAAGTGAAAATGGTATTGTGTTATCCATTCGTTCAAATTATAGTTCATATTATCAAGATGGATTGGAGATGACAGGCAAAGGCATAGATTTGAAATACACATATATTCTTTCTACTCTGACATCCATGGACCTCTCAAACAATGAATTGGAGGGAGAAGTTCCTGCTGATTTTGGAAAATTGAAGGGGTTGAGATTTCTCAATCTGTCTTGGAACAATTTCAATGGGACTATTCCAAATAGTTTGGGAAGAATGAGTTAGCTGGAGTCATTAGACCTTTCTTCAAATAAGTTTTCAAGAAATATCCCCGGAGATTTTGAATCTTTGGATGCTTTAGGTTTCCTAAACTTGTCGAATAACCTCCTTTTAGGTAGTATACCACAAGGACGACATATAGCCATCACATTTCAAGAACAATCATATTCTAGAAACCCAAATTTGTGGGGATGCCCCCTACTAAAAAATTGTTCTTTACCACAATTTTCTCATGCTCCTCCTCCGGTTTCAATTAGCAAAGAAAAGCAAAGCACTGAAGTTCCATGGTATGAGATCGCAGTGGGATTGTCATATGGTGCAGGTTTTTGACTCACATTGGCATTGGTCATAATAAGAATGAGCTGGAGGAACAAATACTTCAAGAAAGTTGATATTATTTTGAAGTTTCTGTTCCCTTGGATGAGGAATTGGACATTATGAAGGATACCTTCCAGATGTTAAAGGTAAACTCAACATTTTTTAATTTTAATTTTGTCTTAGAATAGTTTTAAAAGGTAATTTTTTTAATTTAAAATATTTTTGTTTTTGTGGGCTTTCCATCTATCTACCATAGAAGTTTTTCAATTATTATGAGTTGAAAAGAGACATTCCTCTCACTTATTATTAGTATGTAACTTTGAAATATTCACAGGCAAGTTGGGGGTGGTTAAGACGGCTTCTTTCTCAGTCAGACTTGGTGAAGCTACTTTAGTGCAGGTGGCTCTACTTCGGATTATCTATATTGTAGTTTATTTGGTCATTTTCTGGGCTCAGTTCATCATGGTTTGTTCAAGACCAAAAGTGTTCAAGATAATTATATGATGCAGCTTTGGCAACTCTCTAACCTGTTGGATTAGAAAATCTATCCATCTAGGCCGTCTGTGGTAGATCTGAAAAGGAGGGTACTCTTTTCTGGGTTAGGAAGGAAAATAAAAACTTTGTAATTTATTAACAGACATTGAGGTTGTCATATATTATGTTTAATCAAACCCAAAATTAACTCATCAGAATGTAATGAATCTGAAAATTGCTGCAATATGTATACATGAGAGCTCAACTCCTCATTCTTCTCAATGCCTTTTCCTTGAAACTATGGTTAATGATTTGAAATTTAATGAAACTAAAATTGAAGAATGAAATGATTATACACCGATATGTAAGGGATGCATATTTTTGGTCTGGTTTCAATGTCTGCCTACCATAACTGTGAGGTGCCAAAAAGACCATGACATTTGACATTGTTGTAATTGTATCCATGTTAGCAATTTAATTGAATTACAATGAATTAAGGTAGATTTGATTGAATTATAATGAATTAAAATATGTTCCTTATCACGGCCGTGCCACTGATAAGGTGAAATTAATGAAGATTTCAACTGAATAGGTGATTATATATAACAATTTTAAATATGTATCTTTCTCTATATACATAACAAATATGTACTATTTTGAATTATGTTTATTTGAACCATATATTTATTTCATTAATTGAATTACAAAAAATGGTAATGTAAGAATGATGATTTCAAGATGTATTTGAATACATATTGCTTTTGATTATGAAATTAATCAATTTTTGAAAAACTATAAAATTATATTTATATTTTAACCAATTAATCAATTGTTTAATTAAGATAATAATTTTAATATATATTTTTAGAAGAGAATATCTCTTTTTATCATATTTTAATTCAAAAATTTCAAATTATACTAACCAATTTTTAGTCTTTAAAGTAAGTTTTCATTGTGAGATAAAATAGGTTGTCATTTCTTCCTTGTCATGAGTGGAAGGGAATCCTATAATGGTTGATCTTATGAGTCCCCCTAAAACTTTAATATCTTAAGTTTCATGTCTACCCCTAATGGTTTCATTGCAAAGTTGCACAAAATTTGTTCTATTTTTCTGCTTAAGAATGACAAGATTCTCTTAAGGGATGCATTCGGTCACTTGTAAGTTTTGAGTCTAGTGGATTATGGAGGTAAGATAAAGGTCATTATCTCATTTATATTCCAATATGGATGTGACCATGAATCCAGTTCATTAATTTGGGTGCACATTTCAAAATTTGTGCATTATACTAACCAAATTTTGGTCATAAAAGCATGTTTTCTCTGTGAGATAAAACATATTGTCATTTCTTACTCATCATGAGTGGAATATAATACTATATATAATAATTATATAAATCCATCATAAAACTTTAGGATATTCTGATTCATGTCTACCCCTCATAGTGTCATTGCAATGGTTACACAAGGTTTGTTCCATTCTTTTTCCTTAAAAATGACAAGTTTCTCTTAAGGGATGCATTCGAATGCCTAAAAATTTTGATTTTGGGGGATGACAGAGGGTGAATAAGGCCATTATAGAATCTATACATTCATATAAATGTGAATTTTAATCTAATTAGTCAATTGGTTATGTAGTTTGAAATTTAGGTGTTATACTGATTGACTTTTGGTCCCTAAAACAAGTTTTTTCTATGAGAGAAAGCATGTCATCATTTTTGTTCTCATCTCAAGTAGAATAGAATACTTTAAGGGTTTCTTATAAGAATCCCCTATTCCATAATGGTATCTTACTATTCATCTCTACCCCTCTCGATATCATTTAAATAGTTACAAAAAGTTTGTTCTATTTTTCCCCTTAAGAATGACAAGATTCTCTTCAAGAATGAGTCTAACTACCTAAAAGTTTCATTTCAAAGGGTAGATAGAGGGAAAATGAAGGAAACAATTAAGTTTATATGACCATATAGATGTTATTGTGAAGCTACTTTATCAATTAGGTGTGTGATTCAAAATTTGTGCATTAATACTGAACACTTTTTGGTCCCTAATGCAACTTTTCATTGCAAGATAAAATGTCGTTATTTATTCCTCATTGTGAGTGGAAGATAATAATAAAGGTGTTTCTTAAATTAATCTCCCATGTAAATTTAGGATCTTAAAATTCATCTCTACCCCTCATGGTTTCACTATAATGGTTGCGTAAACTTCATTCTATTTTTCCCTAAAGAATGATAAGATTCTTTGCAGATATGTGTCTGATCACCTTTAAGTTTCAAGTCTTGGGGATAATGGATGGAATATGAAGACCATTATTGCATTTATATGCCCATTTAGATGTGATTTTAAATCTTTCTCATTAATTGGGAACTCATTTCAAAAGCTGTGTGTTATAACTACCAATTTTGGGTCCCTAAAACAAGTATTCACTAAGAGAAAACACATCATTATTTCTTCCTTGTCACGAGTGAAAGAGAATCCTTTGAAGGTGCTTATAGGAATCCATATGGTTTGTATCTATTCCTCATGGTTTCCTTGTAATAGTTTCATAAATTTTGTTTCTTTTTTCCCTTAAGAACAAAAAGATTCTCTTAACAAATGCGTCTAGTTGCATGCAAGTTTTAAGTCAGAGGGTCGGCAGATGGCATAACAAAGTCCATTTTTATGTTTATACATTCATCTAGACATGGTTTTGAAGCCAATTCATTAATTCAACATGCATTTTAAAATTCACACATTATACTAATCAGTTTTTGGTCCCTAAAATAAGTTTAAGATATAATAGAAAACATGCATCCCTTTATTCCTTGTCATTAGTGGGAGAGAATCCTCTAGGGGTGCTTAAAGGAATTTTGCATGAAACTTCAAGAGTTTATGGTTTATCTATATTGTTTTTGAAATCAACTGTGAGTTGGTGGATGAAGGGAAGTGACTGTTGCACGTGGGATGGCATATACTGCGATAATCACACCAACCATATAATACCCGAAAGGCATGTAATTTTATGTTTTTAATAAAGTTACACCAAAAGGCATGTAATTTTATGTTTTTAATAAAGTTAGGTTTTTACCTCTCATGTGAGCTCGTGGGTGAAGGGATGTGACTGTTGCACAAATGTGAGATCGTGGGTGAAGGGAAGCGACTGTTGCACGTGGGATGGCATATACTGCGATAATCACACCAACCATGTAATCGAGCTTTATCTTATTCTTTATGGTGAGCTTGATCTTGAATCTTATGGTGATGTGATACCTGACAGTTTGTGCCATCTTCATTTTCTCAAATATTTGAGCTTGGTCAATATGGCAGGTACTCTTCCTCTCTATTTGCAAAATCTTTCTCATCTTCAGTCTTTAAATATCTATAACAATGAGTTGGGTGACATAATTCCCTCTACCATTTTCCAGCTCACCAGCCTTACTCATCTCGATTTTATGGCAAATAATTTCAAAGGAGCACCTTCTTGTTTGGGTAATCTTTCTTCTTTAACCCATCTTTCTTTGGAGGAAAATCAATTAGATGGAAGCATACCAGATTTTCTAAATAATCTTTCCTCTTTAACTTATCTTTTGTTGGATAACAACCAACTCAGTGGAAGCATACCAGCTTTTCTAGGTAATCTTTCTTCTTTAACGAAACTTTCCCTATCTAGCAACCAACTTAGTGGAAGCATACCAGCTTCTTTGGGTAATCTTTCTTCTTTAACAGACCTTTCTCTATCTGGAAACCAACTCAGTGGAAGCATACCAGCTTCTCTCGGAAGCCTCTCTTTTTTGAACCGACTATTTCTTGATCAAAACAAACTGAGTAGAACTATTCCCTCCTCATTTGCCAACCTTTCCTCCCTTACTGCCTTCTTTGTTGAATGCAATGAGACCATTTATTCATCGTCGCTTCCATCTTCCATAAGCTATTTATCCCTCTCACTAAACCACCACTAGTCAATTTCAGAAACATTCTTTTATACCCTTACCAAACTAACCCATTTACATCTATCCAATTGTTTACTAAATATAAGTGCAACTTGGATTCCATCCTTCCAGTTTAAATCCTTAATTTTGATATCCTATAGAATTGATGGCCAATTTCCACCTTGGATTTCAACACAATTCTCACTTCGTCAATTGGAATTAGTTAACAACAGTCTTGTAGGAGAAATTCCCTCTTGGTTATGGGATACAAGTCCTTTGTTACAGATCATAAATCTTTCAAGAAATAATCTGCAAGGTAGCCTATTTTCAAATAATTTCACAGGGATACGATATTTAGACTTGTCTAAAAATTCATTGACTGGGCCCATACCATCAATGCCATTTCCTTTTATAAGAACATTTTTGCTTAATGACAATTTCTTTAGTGGCAAAATTCCTCCAAGCTTGGTCAGTTCATCTCAACTTCAGTTATTAAATCTAGCAAATAATAATTTTACAGGAATCATCCCTCAAAACTTGGCCAATTGCTCTTGGCTTGAAGTCTTGAATTTGGGAAATAATCATCTCACCGGAGGGATACCACATGAGTTGGGTAAGCTTAGCGAACTTTCCTCATTAGTTGTTCAAAGTAATAGACTGAAAGGATTATTCCCTCCCTCAATAGGAAATTGTTCAAACTTAAAAGTTCTTGATTTGGGGCACAACTCATTTGAAGGCCATATACCAAACTTGATTGGGCATCTTTCAAATCTAAGAGTATTGGTGATGGAGAAGAACAACTTTAGAGGTAGTATTCCTGTAGAAATAGGTCAACTAATGAAGCTCCAGATCTTGCTACTTTCTTCCAATCATTTCTCAGGTTGCATTCCACACACTATTCTGTGTTTGCAAGGAATGGCTGTAGCAAGTGAAAATGGTATTGTGTTAAATAGTGGTTTTAGTTATGGTTCATATTATCAAGATGGATTGGAGATGACAGGCAAAGGCATAGATTTGCACTACACATATTATTTCTACTCTGACATCCATGGACCTCTCAAACAATGAATTGGAGGGAGAAGTTCCTGCTGATTTTGGAAAATTGAAGGAGTTGAGATTTCTCAATCTATCTCAGAACAATTTCAATGGGACTATTCCAAATAGTTTGGGAAGAATGACTCAGTTGGAGTCATTAGACCTTTCTTCAAACAAGTTTTAAATAAATATCCCCAGAGATCTTGAATCTTTGGATGCTTTAGGTTTCCTAAACTTGTCGAACAACCTCCTTTCAGGCAGTATACCACAAGGACGACATATAGCCGGCACATTTCAAGAACAATCATATTCCGAAAACCCAAATTTGTGGGGATGCCCCCTACCAAAAAAATGTTCTTGGCCACAATTTTCTCACGCTCCTCCTCCTGTTTCAATTAGCAAAGAAAAGCAAAGCACTGAAGTTCCATGGAATGAGATAGCAGTGGGATTGTCATATGGTGTAGGTTTTGGACTCACATTGGCATTGATCATAATAAGAATGAGCTGGAGGAATAAATACTTCAAGAAAGTTGATATTATTTTGAAGTTTCTATTGCCTTGGATGAGGAAATGGACATTATGAAGGATATCTTGCAAATGTGAAAGGTTAACTCAACATTTTTTAATTTTAATTTTTTGTCTTAGCATAGTTTCGAATGGTAATTTATTTTAATTTAAAATATTTTTGATTTTTTGGGCCTTCCATCTATCTACCATAGAAGTTTTACAATTATTATGAGTTGACAAGAGACATTCCTCTCACTTATTATTAGTATCTAACTTTGAAATATTCACAGGCAGGTTGGGGGTGGTTAAGATGGCTTCTTTCTCAGTCAAACTTGGTGAAGCTACTTTAGTTTAGGTGGATCCACTTTGGATTATCTATATTGTAGTTTATTTGGTCATTTTTTGGGCTCTGTGGTTTGTTCAAGACCAAAAATGTTCTAAATAATTAAATATGATGCAGCTTTGGCAACTCTCTCAGATTAGAAAATGTATCCATCCAGGTCTGTGGTAGATCTGAAAAGGAGGGTACTCTTTTTTGGGTTAGGAAGGAAAATAAAAACTTTGTAATTTATTAGCAAACATTGAGGTTGTCATATATTATGTTTAATCAAACCCAAAATTAACTCATCTGAATGTAATGAATCTGAAAATTGCTACAATATGTATACATGAGAGCTCAACTCCTCATTCTTTTCAATGCCTTTTCCTTTAAACTATGGTTAATGATTTGAAATTTAATGAAACTAAAATTGAAGAATGAAATGATTGTATGATTATACACCGATATGTAAGGGATGCATATTTTTGGTCTGGTTTCAATGTCTACCTACCATAACTGTGAGGTGACAAAAAGACCATGACATTTGACATTGTTGTAATTGTATCCATGTTAGCAATTTAATTGAATTACAATGAATTAAAGTAGATTTGATTAAATTATAATGAATTAAAGTATGTTACTTATCACAGCCGTGCCACTGATAAGGTGAAATTAATGAAGATTTCAACTGAATAGGTGATTATATATAACAATTTTAAATATGTATATTTTTATATATACATAACAAATATGTATTATTTTGAATTATGTTTATTTGAACCATATATTTATTTCAATAATTGAATTACAAAAATGGTAATTTAAGAATGATGATTTCAAGATGTATTTGAATACATATTGCTTTTGATTATGAAATTAATCAATTTTTGAAAAACTATAAAATTATATTTATATTTTAACCAATTAATCAATTGTTTAAATAAGATAATAAATTTAATATATATTTTTACAAGAGAATATCTCTTTTTATCATATTTTTCACAAATAAAATTTAATTTATTAAATATAATCATGATATATTGTTATTCAAGAAACAAACCTACTAATAAATTTAACATAATTTTTTAAACAAAAGAAAATTTTAAAACATTAAAAATAATTAAAATGTATATATATCCAACCTAAAATATATAGTAGCATAAAGTGTCAAAACTTCTTAAAATCATCTTTCCAAAAAATATTCCCATACAGGTGACCAACTTTCACCCAAAAAAAATGGCCCATAAGACGTGAAAAATGAGCTATTGTTTCACATCAAACGTACAATATTCATTATGTTCAGTTCACTTGGACTACATTATTTTTGTCTTTTCTTGGCATTACCCATTTATTCACATCACTTGACTTGACTTGGTGAGATGGTCAAGCCGTGTGAGGAAAGAATTGATGTGTCACCAAAGAAATGTTCGCACAATGATGATATTTTGGCCTATAATTTGCCCCACATGAATTTTGGATAATATTAGGAAGGGATGTAAAAGTTACATTGGAAGGCATATAATTTTCTATTTTTAATTTACTTAGGTTTTTTCATGTCAAAGAGTGTAAATGGGTAATTATATCTCACTCAAAATTTATGACCATTGACTCTATGTTATCTTTTGTGTATGTGATGATGGAAAATGAGGTATTGTGTTCTTTCATACAACATAAAAACCAATAACCTTCTTCAAAAATGATACATGGAATGGATCTTTTAGGAGGGGGGAAACTCTAACTTGCATGTTATGGAACCAATGTTGGAAAGCACTTTATGAGGACCATATAACTTTGGTGTAAGTTTTTGATGACCCTTCAATGTCAAAGAGGACTACTTTTAAGGTTGGAACTGGAGAAAATTTTGTTTTGAGTGGTGTTGATTGGCATGCTACTTCATGTGGTTCTATGCCAAATAGAGATTATCTTTGAGAGTTTGAAAGATAACTGCACATATGTGGAGGGCAACGTCAATTGCTTATACCTTGGGGTTGCCTGGAAGGTATGTCTGCAGAGAAGGTGGTGGTTGACCATAAATGACCTCATATGGGACAATCTTGGTGGTATTTTGGTATGTAGTGTTGTACCACCATTCATCAAGTGGGAACCATTTTATCTAGTGATTTTATTGATATAACTGGTACAATTATAGACAAGAATGTCATCAAATAAAAATAATATTAAATTTACATAGAAATGGCAGGAAGATCTTGTTCATTAAGCCCTAAAAGGTTCATGGAACATTAGTGAGGCCAAAGGGCATGATGAAAAAATCATAATGACCATTATGATTTAGAAAGGTTATCTTGGTAATATCATCTTCCATGATGCATATCTAGTGATAACCTATTTATAAGTCAAACATTAAGAAGAAGCGAGCTTCATGAAATTCGTCCAACAGCTCATTAATCACCACAATAGGAAACTTGACTTTGGTAGTGAGTTTTTTGAGAGCGCAGATGTTAATACAGAGATGCCAAGACCTATCTTTTTTCCATACTAAAAACATAGGGTAAGAGGAAGGACTGATGTTCAGATTGATGACTCTAGCCTGTAATAATTCTTGAACCATTTTTTCTATTGCATTATTCTATAGAAATGGGTAATCGATAAGGGCAAATGTTTGGAGGTAGACTTCTTAAAAATCACTGAATCACATGATCTTCTAGTTGTTTTGGGGGGAACCCTTTAGATTTTTCAAAAATAATTGCATGCTTTCATAATTTTTCCTATAGTTATGGTGGGTGGTTGGAATTTATTGATTTATTAAATAGGATGGCACAAAGTTGGGAAAATATTCATTGAGATCATTTTTTAGCAAATTTTCCATGCGATGAGAGCTAATGATACTTTTATAGATTAGTGTGAGGCCTATTAATTTGTGTTGTTGGTCCTTATCAATGAATTGCATCTATAGCTTAGAAAAGCACCATGGGATAGGGCCCATCATCTGAAGTCACTTTGATCCTAAAATTATGTCACAACCTCATAAAGATAAAACAAGCATGCATGATTTCAAATCATAATACTCCATTAAAATGTAGACATTGAGACATTTTCCCTTACAAAGTAATGTTCCTTCATTGTTGATCATGACTTAAAAAATTCAACAAGGATAAACATAACAATCTACATGTTTGGGTCTAGGATCAATGAAGTTATGTGTATTTCTATAATCAATGAGAATAGTGAGGGGATGTTTATTAAAATACCCCTTTACTCTAATAGTCTGAATAATGGTTAATGCAACCAAAGCATGCACCAAAAATTTAGGGTGAAACTTCATGGTGTTGGTTCTTCAACTTCACATTCTTCATCATGGAAATCTTGAGAATCTTCTCATTCTTCAACATCTGGAGGTGATTCTATGTCCAAAAAATACAACTTATATTTAATGCACTTGTTTCCTATAGAGAATTTTTCATCATGGTTGTAAGATAGCCCTTTTTGTGATGAGTGCACATTTCTGTTTCCATAAGGTGTTTAATAGGGGTGACTTTTGGAGGAGGGCTTATGACTGGCCATGATGTCATAGATGTCTTGAAATAACTAGAGTGTGAAGATTGATACTGAGAGCTTGTACAATCCAAATGCTTCCATCATGTTCCCTAGCTTAAACATATTGACCTTGATGCGAATTATACCCTTGAACCTTTAATGAAACAAATATTAAAAAAATAATCATTTAACCCTTTGGTTTGGTTGGCCAAATTTTCAAATTCAGCTTGATACTTGAAAATCGTTATGATTTTTTGTAGTTTGGTTAGGGATCCAGTAAATTCATCATAAGAGCTTGCACCAAAGTGAAACAACAATATTTTGACAAAATCATCCCAAGTGAGATTTGTATGAAATTTTTAATACCATTGGTAACTTCCTTCTCTAAGTAAAATGATTCAATGAGTACCTTGTTTACCCCAAATGTATTGTGATTAGGTTATTTTATGAAAATTATGGAGATTATGTGAAAGACATCCTTAGTTTGTCTCCTTTTTTAAATCTTCAACAAGACTTATTAACTAGCACCTACTCAAAGCAAACTAGTCTACGAAAGTAATTTCTAATCTATGAAAATGAAAAATAAAACTAAAAGGAGATTGAAATTGAAATTGAAATTGAAATTGAAATTAGATTATTTTAGTATACTATAATCGATCAAGTGCAGAGAGTTTATGGGCCAAAATGAGGTATTAAGTGGACAGATTTATGAAAAATGAGAAATCTCAACTTTTATAGATTATTTAAGATGGCTACACTTAAAATTTGAAGATGATATAAGAACATGAATTGTAGCATTTCAAGTCTAGTTTATAAATTACTATTTTTTAAAAATGATCAATTATAAGTAGGTCAAACATCTAAAATTTGAAGAGGAACTCTTATTTTTAATCAAAATAGGATATATATTCGGTTGTGTGCCCCCTCATTTTTAAAGCATCATTTAGTATTGTTTGGAACCCTTTGGTGAAATTTTAGATAAGATCATCTAGTTTGTGACCTATATTTTTTTAAATTTTTGAATATATATATATATATATATATATATATATATATATATATATATAATTTTTAAAATTAAATAAACTCTAAAATTTGATATAAAAAATGGATAGTTGGTTGTGCACACCCTCTCTCCCCCCTCCCAATTACATAAAAAAGTAATTTTTTTTAATGTGTATACAATTAAGCCTAGTTTATTACTATATATCTTTTTTTACATTTGGTTGAACACAAAAAGGACATATAAAAAAATATAGACATGTATAGTTTCAATATCTAGTGGCATAGAAAATACATACTTAGAAATCAATATAGATGGAAATTTTAGAATAGTCAAAAATTTAATTAAAAACATATATTTAGAAAGAGGAGAGTGTGCTCAATGTTGTATTAATAGTTTTAGGAAATGTCTCAATGCAATTCATAGTGTTTATGATGGTAGTTGTTGGATTTTATTTTTATTTTATCAAAAACACAAATTCGGTCATGTGTTTCTAGGTCTAGGCCTTAGGCTCAAGAATCCAACCCATTTATGAGTCTGCAGGAATTTTTTTGAAACAATACGTAGAAAAAATGCATACGAGATATAACATATATGCCCTTTTAACATATATTCATAAAATCATGTATGTGTTATAACACATGCGTTACTAAATGTATGTAATGTTCATGTGTTAGAAAGCAAAAAACTAGAATAACTGAAAGGTAGGGGGGTTGTTTAATAAAATAAATTTAAGTTAAATTTATAATTTAAATTTATTTAGAAAATATAATAAGTTAGGCTCACTAATATGCATAATCTATAATTAGTCTCACAATGCCACAAGTTATGATTTGGAATATAGTTTCTCAAATACCAATATGGTCATTACTTAGTCATCTTCTAGAACTAGTAACACATGGGTACAATGATAACACAAGGCATATAAGTTATACCCATTTAAATTATATTTACTATGGTCCACACTCTAGAAGGTATACCTATTTTGAGTACAAAAATAACTAGTAACCATTTAGTGATCATATAGTTAATCATCATTTCATAACACTTATATAAAATATAAAATTCTTGGTAAAGAAAGAACAAGAGAAAAAATATAACAGAAGGAGGAATCAAAGTGTGTGCCTTACCTTTCATTCATTAGATAAATATATGTCATTATCTTGATCCTTATAATTATTTTGCCTCCATGAGGCCTATTTTATACCTTGTGTATATATCACTGCATGAAGATATCAATGTGTTTGTGTTTTATATGCCTTATGTTTTGCAAAACATATGTGTTAGACAAGTATTTAGACCAGTCAAAACCAAATCTTGTAATTTTTTTCATGGATTAAATGCTTGGAAGAGAGAATACATATAATCAGCCAAACATAATTGGACACTAATAGGACATGGGTGCTAAATGAATGGTAATGAGATGTCCTACTAATGATTGAATTAATGATAATGACATGCCCAACTAGTGCTTGGAACAACATTCTTTTCCAAATATGATAGAGAATCCATGGACTTAGTTTTCACCTGGTCTTGGGGACCAGAAGTAAAGCACAAGCAAGTTTTCTTTTGTACATTCCTACATATATTGGATGTCATAATCAATAGCTTTTATTTATTTTCACATGGTTAGAGTATTCATTGATTAGTAATTGACTTGACTTGGTGTAATAAATTTGATGTAATTGACTTGAACTATATGTAATATGGGCCATGCATAATTAAGACTTCCAATTGAAATTTACACATCTTTTATTTTCTTCGTCATTGCCAATTGAAAAATCATGAAATCAATGAAGTCTTCAACTATGTGAAAAGAAAAAATGGGTGATTATGCATCACAATTTTAAATATTTTCCTCTTCCCATATATATATAAACAAGTAATCAAAGATCTGCCTAGATAGGATCGAATGCATGAAGCTTAACCTGTATAGAGTAGTGAAATAAGATGAACACGTGAGAGGAATAACTCACAATGTGCAAAAATCAATATGCATTTAATTAAGATTATTCATTATCCAAAACAATTTTAGGGAAGTTACATATATAGGTGGAGGATAGACAAGACCCACCATCTTCATGCATGTGGAACTCTCTTCCCCAATGAACTAATTAAGACACCTATGTAAGCTAAATAATACCATGTACATAAAATCAGTGAGATAAAATTCTACACCAACACTCCCCTTAAGCATAGCTTATGTGGGTAAGAGAATCAGGTCTTGACAATAAAGCCTGATGAGATACCCAAGTACACAACAAATATAGAACTAATAATTCCTCATAGAAGACACTGAAGTTACCTACAATAGAGCTTGAAAAATTACCAAGGTCGATGATGAGATCCATTCCTTGAATACTAAAGAAGTTCCATCCACATTGAACAATGTTTCTTCCCTTTATCAAAGGAAGAATACAATGGTTGCACTGAAATTGGCCCATTCCACAATGGAAGAGAAAGTCAATAGTACGAAGATCTTTCAATATGGTACAAGGTTGAAATGTGGCATAAGTCTAGCAAGATTGTACACAATAACTAGATGTAATGCCACTAAAGTATACATGTCAGAAGAATGGCATGGAACATTTGCTAAAATAATGTCCATGTGAATAGGAGAACTCAACTCAATAACCTTCAAAACTAAAGAAGATATTGTAGATGAAGCATGTGGATCCATAATAGGAATATCCATAGGGAGAGAAGAGTCATCAATGCTCTCCATAGGTATATTCACACTAGAAATAATAGACTCTTTTGAATTACAATACTATGAAGGCTTTGGAAGAGCAACATCTTGAGTAGGGATGGAGGTAGAATCTATAATAGGATAAATAAGGTCAAGCAAAATATCTCTTATAGTGAGGGCTCAATAGAAGGAAGATTATAGTCCAACATGAATGTTTTATCACAAGTAACATTAGTAGGAGGAGGGATTGAAATAGTCTCAAAAGAAATAATAGGAAGAGGTGGAGGAGGAGTGATGTAAATCTCAAATGGATCTCTGAAAAGAGACTATAAGATGCTACATATAGTGCTTGGAAACATGGTGATATCAACATGTCAAAATAGATCCATGGAGATATTTAGTAACAAGCAACTACAAACCTTGTCACATGTGTTATCCCACTTGGTGTACTAATCTGGGTCAGTGGGAGAAGGAATATTTCCATATAGGAAAGGAGTATGATTATTTTTTGTGAACAAACATTCTATGTAAGCATGTCAAGAAGCATAATTGGTATTTCCAAGAAAAACTACTAGTGTAGAATCAAATTTTCTTAGCTATAGGTATCTCTCAAAAGGAGTCGACATAACTGAGATATGACACCAAAGATGTACAATGCTACACAACACAACTACAATTATTCCCTAGTTACAAGAACAATACACGCTCATGAAGAGGACATCAGACACAATTGATAATGCATCTAAATGAACAATTAACGTAAGAGTAGAAAATGAGAATATGGAAAAAAATGCTAAGGAAGACACAACACCACATAATATACCCTCAAGACTATCAACATTCACCCTCCCCAAAAATTTTAAATACATATTGCATCTTGAATAATTAGTGTGTAAGTATGAAAAAGCTAGAGGGAGTTGAACTAGAGACCTTTAGTGTTGATCCATGGAGTTGAATGTAATGTTAGGCATTGGTCACATTCTATAGGTAGTTCACATCATTGCATTCTACATGGCCTTCACATCTGTTAGGGTGTCCATAACAGGCATGAAGGCATGGGAATGAGGCCCCATGTGGATGTAGACATGTAGTCTTGTGTGTAATCAACCTGCAGACTCTAGCAGTCATAGGGCATAGATAGCCATAGATTCATGCATGGTGGGGATGATTAAACGGTGTCATAGAATTATGGACATGCAATATTTCACAAGCATATAGTGAAGGGATATCCAAGGGGCCACGTAGGGGAAGGATGGATGACTAGACCATCAGGGATGCAGTCATGTAGGGGCATAGTTGGAAAATGGCTCGAAAATGCTTAAGTCCATTTTCAAAAAATTTCTATAAAAATGATAAACTTACAAAACTAATCTTAGATCTATAAAACACTAGATGACTTCTTCTAAAATCATCAATAACCCATGATGTTTTACAGAAAAACCATTAAAACCCAGAAAGCATTTTTCTTTTTGAAACACATATGGTCATATTTTCATGAGTTTTATACAAACCCTTTAAAATGGTCATGAATCAAGAAAAAAACTAAGGATGTAGAATGCAAGTGAGATCACAACAAGAAAAATGGCCTTTATCTACTTACACCATTCTGATACCATGTCAAAGTAGGCCATAATCAAGGATCTTGTTGGATAGGATCAAATGCACAAAGCTTAACCTCTATGGAGTAGTGAAATTAGATGAACACATGAGAGGAAGAACTCATAATGTGTACAAAATAAAATTCATTTAATTAATATTATTCATTAGCCAAAATATCTTTAGGAATTTTCCATATATAGGTAGAATATAGACAAGACCCACCATCCTCATGCATGTGAGACTATATTCCCCAATGAACTAATCAAGACACCTAGGCAAGATAAATAAGACCGTGTAGACAAAACCCAATGGGACAAAAGTCTAAACCAACATATATTATTTTGAATTATGTTTATGTGATAGTGGTGTGATGTTAGAAGCAATTCGAGAGCTCTATTAGGGTTTTCCATGATCAACTTACTTTTCTTTGCTAGCTTGCTTGATCAATTACCATACCCCTGTTACAAGATTTTCTAGGTTTCTTATGCATTTATTTCTCTTTATGTTCCTCCCTTTAGGTAGGTTATACCTATATAATGACCTCCCCACTTTTGACTACAACTATTACTATAGGAGGTAAGAATCATAACACCTAAGCAAGCCAATAAATTATACCGAAGGTGTATGACAAGGTAACCCTTCTAACCTTCCCTCTTAGTTGGATGTATATTTACAAATAGCTATTGTTGACAGATCATATAAATGGTATGAGAATTACTCTCATATTTATTATTTTTTTGGTTTTATCCCCTATGAAGAGTCTTTTCATACCTAGTTTTACCACTAGTGGGAGGACTCACACATTCATGTCACTGGATTTAAAACCTTATCAAAGGTTTTTTTTTATTTTCATTCAAAGAGTCTTGAGTCTATCCCACTGGACCCAAGATTTTAGGATCACTGACCAAGCCTTTTTTAAGGTGTTGGTCTAGATTGAGCTTCCATGCTTGTCACTTCTATTTTGGTCATTTCTTAATGATATTATCATGCCCATCAGGTGAGTAATATGCCATGAAGTAAAAAAGTTATACTCCTCAAGCCCTCAACAATGGGTTTACATCAAGGTGGATTTATCTAAGGAGTTGAAGGAGTTCATAGACATCCCAGTTAATGAGACCCATTGGGCATAAATAATTGTTTATTTTAACCTGCCCAATAATTATTTCCAATGTTAGGGTTTTGATCATAGCATTAAATATTGTCCCCTTATGGGGCACTTGAAACGCTCTTCAGCCCCTCTATGAACTGATAATCCCAAGGTGGTGGATAAAGGTGATGTTTGGACTATGGTTACCTACAAAATTTAGAGTAAGGGCTGAAACCCTTCCCTCTTACAGCTTCTTCTCTAGCATATAAACCTTCTCAAGAGATTCCCACATCTCCTTCCCTCCCATCTAATTCCCATAGGCCTAGTAGAAATCTTATTTCTCATAGTTCTCATATTCTAAATGATTATTCCATTGTTGGGAATTCCACAACAAGCAAATACTCTTGGTAGTCATGTAGCCCACCCCAAGCTGGTGGCAAATCTCCTTGGGAAGAACATGTGGCTAAACGCTACTCCATTTTGTTTGGAGGATTTCTCTTCCAAACCAATGCATTAATTTTTTAGTTTTAGAGAATTTTGAGGATGGACAGGGGGAGATACAAAAGGATTAATTTTCCCAATGAATATTTTATCTTGGAATGTTTACAGTCTCATAGAGTCCTATAAATTTTATATGTGTGTTGTCTACCAATAGATTGGTTCTTTAGATTTTGTCTATCTATAAGAATTAAATTTTTTTGGGTTTCTTCTACAGTCCACTCTAAAGTGTATTCAACTAGATGCCACCTAATTATCCACTCTACATGGAAAAGGATATGGTGGCACTAGAATTTTGGTGTCACCAAAAAATTCCCCATTAATTATTACAATAAGGGAGGACCCATCACACCAAGCATTTTGGAATCGTTTGGATTGGTGATGGTTTTAACACTGACTCATCTTTTAGTGATCATAATATATGGTGGCCGCCCATCATGACTAATTGAATCCTCATAAAACTTGAGTAACATAGATCTATGTATACAAATATACTAAATCTAACTTAAAATCCTACATGGATCACCAATAGAAGATAAATTAAAGGATGATCAAAAATAACAATGGACTCTTACAATCTTCTCAGTCCTCTTTGGATTCCTTTCAAGATTTTGTAACCAATTCTCAAATGTTGCTTAGTTTGATGTTGGATTGCTTGAAAATGGCTTCAAGATGGATGGATTGATGGAATTTTTAGATGATTGGATGCTATGATGGATGAAAGAGGGTTATGAGCGATAGTGTAATGAAGGCAACATAGACTTGGATTTCCTCCTTTTTTGTTCATGTTCCCATTTTTGGGCATGCCCCTCTTTAAATATGTTTTTAGGAGGGATTGAATGAGAGATTTCCCTCTCAAATTTTGAATTTTAAGCGGGATAAGGTTCTAGAGGTGGGAAGCATCTAGACCTTCTTTTTGGAGGGCCAACATGTTAAAGGTGACATGAGTAGTGAGAAACATAATACCCCTAGATAATTAAATGTGACGTGAGTAATGAAAAACATATTGACAATACCCCTAGTAAAGACATATACACATGGAGTGAGGATGATGATGTCATGATTGTTAACACATCCTAGGGGGAATCAACTAGAAAAAAAGAGTGATAAGTAAAAAGGTTACAAGCTTTCAATGTATCCAAAGTAAGGATATAGGCAAGGGAGAGTTGTAATATTGAATGCGATGAATGGAATACAAGTTGTTTGATATATCCCAAGCAAGGATGCATGCAAGGGAGAACCATATAACAAACAAATTGATATTAATCAAAAATAATTTCATGTATCCTAGGTAAATATGAATTCCAAGGAGAGCTATAGGCTAGGATGAGAAAATCCATGAGTTGTTGACATATCCTAAGGAAGGAGGCATGCTAGGAGAGTATCATGCCAAAACAAGGATTGAATAACTTTAATGAAGGGTGTAGCTCATAGGTGTGTCAAGTGAAAGTAATAAGTAGTGGATAGAGGAAAATAATGTGATCAAGTGATCAAGGAGGAAAGGGAAGTGTGGCTGAGGTGTCCTTAGGCACCATGGGTAACCAAGCATTGCCTGCATAGTCTAAAGAGACCTCAGGCTGATGTAGTTCTCCCTATATGGGAAGGATGATGGGAGGAACAATAGAAATGAGGGTTAAATAGATGGGTTGAATGAGATACAACATGATTTATATCGATGATGCCTTTGACAAAGACATATGCACAGGAAGAGTGAAGGATGGTGTTACAATTGTTGACACATCCCAAGGGACAATAAACCATAAATAAAAAGTGGCAAAGAAAGTTGTAATATTGAGACATATCCCAAGTAAGGACACATTCTTAGGAAAACTACATGTCTAAAATGGAAGATAGATGAGTGTCATGGTAGCTTAGAGACATTTTTGATTAAGGATGGGCATTATGGTGATGTCATGATGATGGTTAAGAAGATTAGGTGACCAATGCATTGATGAAGGGTGAAGAAGGCCAATAGTTAAGGGATTGGTAGGAGTGGAATAATCCCATAGGTATGGGGATTAATAGTTGTAGAGGGATAAAGGTGGATAAATAGGAAGCAAAAAAAAATGGAGGCACCAAAAAATGGAGTTGATAAAAAGGAGGTGGTTTCTGCAGAAGAGCCAAAGAATGTTGTTAGGTTTCCCATATAAGGTGGTAGAATGGGGTAGTAGTAGTAAAATGGTAGCAGGTATTGCTATGATCTAATTTTTAAGGGGGAGAACTTTATAAAAAGATACATAAGATTTTTGGAAAAAGGCCATCATTGCTATAAGCCAAATTTTATTGGCTGAAGCAAAGGTGAAACCTATGCAAGTTCACTACACAGGTGGCTTACATTACTATGTGTTGAGGTGGGTAATCAATATGGGTGGTAGGGTTTAAATATCTTGTATAATCTTTTCATGGGTGTGTGTATGCATCATTGTTTTTCATACTTCTAGATTAGGAATCTGTGTAGGGTATTGAGGATAGTATCATTAGTGTTGAGCTTAGTGACTCAAGGGAGAAAGTCATGGTCACTGATGAAGAAGGCAATGAAAAATATCAAACATGGTTAAAAATATCAAAAGAGAGTAAAATGTGTAATGGAGATGTGAGGCATGGAAGGAAAAGGGGAAAAGTTGTGTTAGTGGTGTGAAAGGGAGGTTATGGTGTAGGTGGATGTTAGAAAATTTGGGTACATAGAATGGTGAGGAGGTGGGGCAGGAGGATCGAGGTCGAGATGGGAGCCAAAATTAGGTATGGATTTTATTGTTGGATTTTTTTTATTGTATATGTGTGTGGGTAGGAATAAATGCATAGTGAATCATGGTTTTAAGCATTGCAATAGTGGAGAATGTGAATCAGAGAGGGTAGAGGGAATGCAGACAAGTCAAGGAGTGGCATGGTTAGGAAAGGGTATGTGGCCACATCATAGAGATAGAGAAAAATTAAAGGTTGAGGGGTGTTATAGGGTAATCTATAGGAGCTGTGTGAGAAATAAGAGCCATAGGAAGGGTGTTTTGTTTATAGAGGGCGCATCATAAAATGTCGCATGTTTGAATGGTAATGAAAATGTGTAAAGGGGAATGGGATGCATAATATAACTTTTTTGGAAAGGGTCTGGTATATATATTTATTTTAATTATGTGATGAAATGAAACCATTTAATTGTTAATTATGTGTGTATTATATGGGGATCAAGATTTGGATAAGATGATGGTGGTAGGAAGTTTGTCATGATAGATGCAGAGATGGTGACATGGTCACTGGTTAAGGAACATATAGCAACTGTAGATGCATTGGAGGAGAAATGGAAATAACATGGGCATTGGGGATTTTTTGAGTTGGTTATTAGTGGCATGAAGGGAGATATTAGGTTTGTAATGCCAGGTTGCATACTTACAGGGTCAGATTGCTTGAAGGTATATACAAATGGAAAAAGTATTGGCTTGGGTGACCTCATTACTAGAGTAAGTAAGATGATGAGAGGCATAGATTACGGTGATAAAATAATAGGTGGAGTGAATGAGGGAAGACCATATGAAACTACAGGGTTGACTAGAGCATTAATAGGTAGAGGCATGGGTCACAGGGATGGAGAGAAACATGGATTAGATACTATTGGATGCCTTAGTATTCATAAACATGACAGCCTAGGTGGTGAGGATAGCTTGGGAGACACAATATTTAAGATTCTTATATGAGCACATGGTGCCATTAGGGTAAAGTAATCTTTCATATAGGGTGATTAGTTGATCTGAGAGGACACTAGGTTCTAGGTCATCAAGCCAGTCAGTGCATTCATCACCGAGGCCACCTCCATAGGGTAGGATGTAGGGTATGATGGATTAGTGGTGTAGAGATTTGGATCAAATATAAATGTATGTAATTATTAAATAGATGACATGAAAAGGGTTTGTGTAAATGTGTGAAAAATGACAAGGAGTTTGTGGTCATTATAAAATGTTTGGATTTATAGATGTAATGAATTGATATTATACTAACCATAATAAAGAAAAATGTGATTGTTTTATTACGTTGTGTAATGATTAGAATGTGATGATGTGATGTGGAATTATATTGATAGGTGATAGGGTAAGAATTGGAATGGTGATAATGTGTATGTGGGGTTATGAGGATGGGGAATAACTATTAGAAAGTAGCTGAAAGAGGTTGTGATGGCACTCAGTGAGTGGGGGCATTGTTATGCAGGAGCAATGAGTGTGGCTGAGATTCATCCTAGTAGTAGGTATGGGGAAATATTAATAACAATTATGGGGATGTAGGTGTTATATATCACAGAAGGATGTGAGGCATTTTCATTGTAGTACAAGCTTCTACAATTATTCTTATAGTTGGTGTAAGTGCAAGTAGGTAGATACTCCAAGAATGTCATAGGGTAGACTAGTACCACCACTGGAGTAGATTTATGAGGTGAACATGCATGTGTTATTTATACTATATCAGGTTATGGACATGTTGAAGATAATATTATGGTAGTAACAACTAGAGGAACTAAGACTCCAACCATATTGTAGAATGTGGTAATTTTGTTGCATAAGGTGCTAGGTGAGGAGATGTGCCTAGGGACATGTAGAACCTAGATGTATCCCTTTATTTATTAAGGGTGACCAGAAGAGGTATCAAGAGGAGGAGAAATTACATGAGGTAAACATGATGATATAACTAGCATAATGAGGGAGTTGGTTCAAGAATTGAGTTCATCTAGTGTGTGTTGTTATTGTGGTTAAGTTGGCCATTCGACCCAATATTGCCCTTGGAGGGAGCTAGAATATGTTGGTTTTGTTTAACCTAGGTGAGGTGGTTGGTTGGTAGGAACCTCAGGATCAACCAAAGTACCTCCTAGGCCATGATCTAAGTATGGAAGGCATGAGTAGGTTGTGTACTAGTTGTTGGTAGAATAACCATATATTTGAATCGTGATTGTTGTGGTATGTTTAGATGTGTTTAGATAATGGAATGGTACATGGTTTTTATAATCAATAATAATATTATAAAGGTGTTTATATTTTTATAATATGGCTTAGTGTGATCCTCTTCCCTGAATGATGTTGGTTATGAAATGAGTGATGGAATGAGAATGTCATGAACCATGTAGCTTTCGCAATCCACTATTGCTTTTACACTTGTGATTATATGTGTACCAATGACATGATAATATTTAAGGTTACTATGGACTCAAAATGCGTGGGAACTCCATTTGAATGACATGCCCATTTTTGATGTTGGGTAGTCACTTAGACCATCCTTGTTCCCATTGAGTAAAAAGATAAAATATAAAGGAAAACAAGATAACGAAAGAAAACAAGACAATTTGAACTAATCATAACAAATATATACAAGACTTAAGGAATTATAAAACAAACAACATACATTTAAACACACACATATATAGACAAAAGATAAAACAATATAAAATGAACTAAGATAATGATACTCAATGGATATACATGTGATGATATCAAACAACTTTTAATGAATTTATTATGTATAATGGACCTAATGATAACATGAAATATGTCCATGGGGTAAAATGTGCCCAAAAGTGTTTTGAGACAAGGATCCAATGTTTACTAGAAAAAATTATTTATAGGGCCTAGGATGATCAATCAAGATTTAGTTTCATAGTGTCTATTGGATCACAAACTAAGACTATAATTTGACCCTTCCATAATGATGAAATTAGTGGGATCTTGTGGACCATGGATAAAGGATGGATAGAGATAGATGGGAATAAATATAAGTGGAGGCTAGTAGGAGATGCAATCATCAAAGAGGATGTGATGGCGGTATGTATGAGGGTGTGATAGGATGGAGGATATATCAAAAGTGGATAGAGAGACTTTAGAAGACTCCTCAACAAATGTTCCCCATGCACAACAAGTAATGACTTGCCCCATTTTAAAATATATGCCTACTAATTTTGCTTAAGCCTGTAATAGATTCCCACTTTGAAGACTAGCGTCAGGGATAAAAGGGTAGAATGGAGTGGAATAAGGATAGAAAATCATAATGGAAATGGACATG
This sequence comes from Torreya grandis, assembly GCA_037957365.1. Lineage (NCBI taxonomy): Eukaryota > Viridiplantae > Streptophyta > Pinopsida > Cupressales > Taxaceae > Torreya > Torreya grandis. The sequence goes on along the minus strand of JARHVA010000558.1, from coordinate 2,648,421 downwards.
CCCTCAAGAGTGAGGAGCTATTGACAGAGGTAGATGGACCCTATCAAGTATAAAAACATTTTACATGCATGATGTTCATGGACTCATTAATATCTTCACCATCAAGTGTAGCTAACTTCTAGGCTCCTGATCCAAATTTAGCAACTTTTATATAGGGCCCAAACCAATTGGCTTCAAAATTCCCTTTTTATCCCTATTTACATTGGTATTGTTTTGATTTTACTAAGGACTAGATTACTAAATTTGATTTATCAGGACTATTTTTTTGTAATATTATCCTTTTAACCTATTTTGATATACCCAAAGGTGATTTAAGGCCTTTTGATGCTTTTCGTATAGAATTTCTAGGCCTTATAGCCTTTCTTGTCTAAAATTATGGTTAGTAATGATACCCCACAATGAGATGCATAAAGAGGGGAGTTTCAATTATACAAGAAAGATGGCTTCTATACCATAAACCAGAGAATACAGAGTGGCCCTAGTAGGTGTCTAGACACTAGTTCTATAAGATTAGATTGTAGGATATACTTACAATTGTAAGTGTTAGTTCCTTCTTGCATCATTGACTATTTTATTTAGAATATTAATAAGAGTATTATCAATAATTTTTTCATGTTTTTTCCCTTAGGTGTAATAGCATGTATAAAAGTGTTGCTTGATGTGATAGTGCTTGCACAAGGCCTCAACTTCTTGATTTTTAAAGGACTTTCCATTATCTGATAGGATGTTGGCTAGAATGCCAATATGGAAAATGATTTAATTTAGTATGAATTTGGAAATATGAAGACCTATGGTGTAAGTAAGCGACATACTTTCAACCCATTTAGTAAAATACTACATAGCTGTGATAATGAACTTGTGTCCATCGGAGGATGTTGGATTTATCTTGCCAATTAAATCTAGTCCCAATATAGAAAATAGCCATGGACTCATAATAGGTTGCAACTCTTGTGTGGGGGCATATATAATATTACCATGCTTTTGGTAGGCTACACACTTGTGCACATATTGGCAAGCATCTTGATCCATTGTAGGCTAATAATATCTAGTCCTAAGTAATTTCTTAGCTATGGCCATTCCAATGACATTGACACCACAAATACCATCGTGGACCTCCTTGATCTCAAGAGTAGCCTCTTTTGAGGTTAGGCATCTCAACAAGGTCCCATAATAGCCTCTCTGATAAAGTATGCTACCAAGGATGGTATAACGAGATGTGTAGTAGATAAAGGCTTTATGTTGATGGTGATATTATCATGGATATATATATATATATATATATATATATATATATATATATATATATATATATATATATATATATATATATATATATATATAAAAAGATAAAGGCTTTATGTTGATGGTGATTTAAGTTTGGTGGAAGGATATTATCATGGATATATATATAAATATATATATATATATATATATATATCATGATATGATGACACAAGGGAGATTGAGATAATGAATAACACAAATTTAGAGATGAGCCATAGATTGGTGGAATAATAAGATCAAAGTTTAATCATAAAATTTCCTTCAAGGACATCTTTTGGAAGGTTGATTAAAGATCCAATAGTAGTCATGGAATTAGCTAACTTATTACCTCCCCTTCATACTTGATCAAATGTAATGGACTAAAAAAATGGCTTTAACTGATCCACCAACTACTTATAGGGAGAAATATTTCATCTTTGGTTTGGAACTCCTCATTAACCTACATGATTATCAACTGTGAATCACTCAATACTTGGAGGTACTAGATGTTCCAATGGATGGGTAATTGGATGCCTAAAACCAAGGCCTCATATTTAAAAAATTTATTGGTGCATGGAAAAGAAAGGTGAAAAGCCTTAAGGATAATGTCTCCTTATTGATTTATTAAAAGGATACTGAATCCTGACCCATGTGTGATGAAATAGCCATCAAAATATAGTTTCCAGCTATTATATTTTGTAGTAGTCATGATGGATTAATCTGAGAAAGCTATGACAAGAGGTCTAGTATCTATAGAGGTGCCTTTGTGAGTTGATCAGTAATTTCCTATCCTTTTATGGCCTTTTGATGAACATATTTTATGTCAAACTCACCGAGCAACATTATTCCTTTGGCCATTCTTCCAGTGAGAGTTGATTTTGATAGTAGATATTTAAGAGGATCAACTTTAGCTATGAGCTAAACTTGGATATTGAGCATATAGTGCCGAAGATTTTATGAAGTGAAGACAATGGCTAAAAAAGATTTTTTAATGGGAGTATAGTTCAACTCATATGAAATCAAGGTGTGACTGAGATAATAGATAGTTTATTCCTTTCGTTCATTGTTATGTTGTGCTATAAGGGCACCTATTGCATAAGGTGTTGTAGATATATATAGGAACAGAGGCATTCTCATGTCTGGTGGTGATAACATAGGAGGATTTTATAGATATTGTTTAATATTGTCAAAGGCCTACTAACATTTAGATTTCTAATGAAAATGGGTCCCCTTATTCAAGAGGTAAGTAAAGGGGTGGCATTTATCTGTTAGCTGAGAAATGAATCATCGAATGGCCTATAACTTACCCTATAAACCCCTGAGTTACTTCATATTACAAGGAGGAGGAATTTCCATAATATCTTTAAATTTTTTTGGATCCACTTTTATGCCTCTCCTAAACATTATGAATCCCAGTAATTTACTTGAGGTAATGCCAAATACACATTTCTTAGGGTTCAATTGACTTTATATTCACACAACCTCTCAAAGATTCTTCTTAAAACTGCATGATGCTTAGATATGAGTCTAGACTTACCTAGAATGTCATCAACATAATCTTTAACAATGTCATATATCATATCAAGGAAGATAATAATCATTTCCCATTAATAGGTAGCAAATATGTTCCTTAGAACAAAGGGCATCACATGATAACAAAAGGTTCACCATGGAGTAATAAGGCTGTCTTATGATGATCCCCAGGTGCAATTTTAATTTGGTTATAGCCCAAAAATCCATCCATGAGGGATAACATTTCATACCCCATAGTAGAATCCATGATCATATAAATTTTTGGTAGGGGGAAGTCATCTTTAGTACATGCCTTGTTGATGTCCTGAAAGTCAATACAAATCCAAATCTTATCCCGTGGCTTGGCCATATGAATAATGTTGGATATCCAATCTAAGTAATTAATTGGTCATATAAATCTTACTTTTAAGAATTTTTGTAATTCCTCCTTGACTAGTAAAGCCACTTTAAGGTGCATCTTGCATAATTTTTGATTAATTGGTTTCATATTAGGATGAACAACTAAATGATGTAAAACCAAGGAGGGATCAAGTCATGTCATGTTTGAATAGCACCATACAAAGATATATACAAACTCCTTGAGTAGCTCAATATTTATTTGGTGTCCCTTGGGCATAAGATTTACGCCTACTTTAAATATTTTACAATGTTATTATATTCTAATGTTGACTTCAATCACCTCTTCAATGAGGAAGGGTGACTGATCTAGAATATAGGTTGGAGGTGATGGTAAATCCTAGATGTTTGAAGTAAAATATGTTGGGATCTCTATGTCTATTTCTGTACAAAATTATGACTCATATGAAATAGGTGGAAAGTCTTCCATATTTTGAGGGGGCTCATCTTCTTCATATTCTTATTCTACAATTTGATTGAGGGAGGTTTGTTGTTCCCCAAAATAGGCTAAATAATTGAGATTAATAGAGAATCCTTTATTATGATCCCTAAAAGGCATAAAATCTTGTACTCCCAGATATTCTAGGATGGCCTCATCATTTTGGAGCACATCGAAGGATGCTTCATGTTATTGATCTCATTATATTAATGAAGGTTACCATAGGGATATATCGATGGTTGAAATAGTTGTATCATGGAAAAGGTTGGTGGTAGTAAGCTCTTCATAAAAACTATAAACAAATCCTATCTCGATTTGCTCATTAGAAAAAGACTACCCATAAAATGAAGTAGTATCCACAATGATATTGTTTAGGTTAGTGTCCAACATTTTGTGTCCTAGAACAAGATATTTTGGACATTCTTGAACCACTATAGGATCAATCCTACCTTATTCATGTCTCCCTAGTCCTTTTCCCTAATAATCCATGTTCTAAAACATTTTTTGAATTTGGGGGTATTTTTGCCTATGAAATGTAAGGGCCTCTTTTTATAGAATAAGCCATGACTCATTAGGCTCATCAATTTACTCTTATGATAACAATCCTACACTAGAAAAGGCCATTGGTCTGAATTGATAACTGATAGGACTATTCTTCCTCATAGTTGGGGACTTGTAGCTATGCAAGAAGAGAGGTAAATCTCCAACACAAAAGTTCTTATGTTTGTAATATCTATAGATTGTGGATGTGATTTTAAGATGGGTAATACCTGGTGATTGATTAGAAGTAGGCACTAGATCATTGGGGTGGACATATTTGGTAGTTATTGGATTTGGAGTAAAGCTATGGGTGCTAAGACAATAGCATGCAGGTTAAGATTGACCCATTTGGTAGCTAGAAAAATGCTCAATTTCCCCAAGGATTGTGACTTCCATGCCAAAGTGAGGGAATTTCATATAATGGTGGAGAACATAAGGTAATGCTTGTATTTCATGGATCCATGGGTGGCCTAGAAGTAAATTATATGGTAAGTCAACATCCACAACATGGATCAAAGTTTGATGGATAATGGGTCCTACAACAATGGGAATATAAATGGTTCCTATAAATGGCCTTTTATTGTCATCATATGCTTTAATCATGATTAAAGTGGGCCTTAATGATACTTTATAATACCCCAATTTCTTTAAGAAATCCAAATTACACAAATTCAATGTGGACCCTCTATCTATGAGTACCTGAGGGATGCGGTGGTTGGAGATGGAGATTTCTATGAACAATGGGTAATTGTGATGCAGGCCAATGGGAAGCATGTCCTGGGCACTAAAAGTGATTTTTTGTAAAGGAGATAAATGACCCACCAATGATTGGAATTAGATAGTTTTAATATCTTAAGGGACTTTAAATCACTCAAGACCTTGTTAATGATCTCTTGATGCACGGATAGTGTTTTGAGAAAATCCATAAGTGAGATTTGAGTAGGGGTCTTCTCGATTTGCTGGATTATATCATAAGACTTGGTAGAAGATACAAAGACTTTCTTGGAGATATTATCCTTTTGAGATTTTGATGTAGATGGGTCCTTTGGTGGTGCCCCAAGAACTATAATTTTGTTGCATCAGAAAGTGATTACATAGTCAAATTTGGCCCGATTGATCTTCATTATCATCAATGGTGGTGGAGTAGGCTCTCAGGGGATGGGGATTTTGATATTATTGACATAGTAATATGGGATGGCATGGTAGTCTATACGATTGGAGGAGGATGCCTGACCCTGGTCTCTAGGTGATTTTCCTTGCTTCCGACCATGTTTGGGTAAAGGATCTTGATAAATACCAAGCTGCTTATTTTTAGATTGATTAGGTTTTCTCTCCCCCTTTAATTCAATGTCTCCTTTTTTAATGAGATCTTGGATATAGTGTTTCAATTACATACATCTTTCAATGTCATGACCTTCGACTTTATGAAATTGGTAGAATTCATCCTCATGATACCAATTGAGTTGAGGTTGGTTGTCATCCAAAGGTTGAATCTTGGGTAGAGTAATCATGTTTTCCACTATCAATTATTGAAGGACCATTTTAATAGGTACCTCATGACTAGTAAGAGGTTGTTTCATTGTTTGGGATTTTGGTTTGCCCCATGGCACTCTGATGGAGGAGATAGTTTGTTGATTAATGGGAGTCCTATTTTACACTTTTTGAACATGTTGTTTTAAATTCATAACCCCATCTCCCACAACATTTTAATTTTTATTGAATATTTTTTATTTACCCAAAAAGGAGTTATCTTGATTATGATTTTGCTCATTTCAGGTGCATAATTTGATTGCTCCCTTTTTAATGAGGTATTTCTCAATTCGGATCCTCTTTTCAATGATCTCATCAATGGATTTGGCACATTGTAGCTTAAATTGATATCTTAATTCTATGTGGAGGTTATTGATGAATAATTTGGCCAATTCCTTTTCCAAAACTATATAATAAAATCAACATACTAAACTTCTCCAACATTGTAAGGAGGCCAAATTTTCCCCATTGCTTTGTTTAGTATTGTAGATATCTATAATGGAAACATCATGTTCTATATTAAATGAGAAATGTCTCATAAATGTTTTACTCAATTCTCTGAAATTGGATATGGAACCCCTTTGGCAAAGGCATAAATCATTCTAATGTTGGCCCTATGAAAATTTTAGGGAAAAATCTTAGGAGATAAGTGTCATCATATGTAACCTCATGGCATGGTACATAAAAATCTTGAACATGATCATGAGGATCACATTTCCCTCTATATTTTGCAAATTTTGATACCTCAAATTGAAGTGGGAAATAGATTTGTAAAATGCTCATATCTAAAGGAGGGGAGCAAAAATCTTCATATTTGTATTTCATTGCTTACGTACAAGGGTCAATCTATTACAGAGTTTCATTCACCATTTTCCACTCTTGCACAAATGAGGGGTCCACAAGGAGATTAAAAGTTTGGGTATGACTTGCATGTGGTCTAGAGTGATTGAGATTATAACTATGGATATTTTGTCTCAAATAAGATGGTCTTTGATTTGGTGTGCAAAATTTGGAGGCTAAAGAATTGAGTTACTGTGCGAGTTGATCTAACCGATCCTCTAAGATAGTTTGTCCCTTATTAGCCTCAATGAAATCACTTTTAAGAGGTTCTTTTTTCTCTTGTTCTTTAATCTCTTGTTTGTGGTCAACAAGGTCCTCGTCTTCATGCTCTTGATTAGTATGGGTATGATGATGGGGAGTATTAGGATGATTGGATAGGTGGATTAAATGTTTCAAGATGTTCAGATCAAAATAAGGGGTAACATGCTCCCCATTCCAATAAATTGAGATAGAATTTGGTCATGATTTTCATAGATAAATTGGTTAAATCAAGTCCTAACCTCATCGCTATGAAAGAATTCATTTTTGAATAAATCCACTTCTACATAGGTATACATGTTACTATGCATGTCATCATTATCCTAATTTTGTTCACCTAGACTCTCAAGGGTGTCGCTTTCTTGATTAGATATTTGTCCCATTCTTAATACTTGGGGATAGGTTTTAAAAGGCATAGTGGATGACAAGGGTGATGCAACAAGAGTAATTAGTTATGTTTGTTTACATGGGATGATGAAAGATAAGGTGGCTTTGGATACTAATTATGTATAAAAAATAAAACTAAGAGTAGTCAAGAGGGTTGGTTTGAATGTGTTTTGGTCTTAAATTTATAAGGATGTGGAGACTAGAATGACTAAATACTATCAAAAGCCAAAAAACCTTATAAGGTTTTAATCTAGGAAAGAGACCAAAGAGATGAAGTGTCTAAAATACCCTTTACACTAGCAAAGTGGTGAATAGATGGGTGTTGGTTATGAAATGGTAATGATGATGAAGTAATGGGTGCTAGACTAAAAATTTGACAAGGTTTTTTATGTTGATAATGTTTAGTCGAAGGGTGATGATGAAGATAGAAAGTGATGGGTGACTACTAAGGTTTGATTTCAAGACTAATGTTATATCCAAAGAGGTGAATGATGAATATGGAATGGATGTTTTGTGTGATGATAGAATGGGATGTGTCCTATGGGTGTTTAGGTGTTTTGTGAGAAAAATGGGATTGGCCAACTTGGTTCACAAAGAACATAGGTTTAAGCACAACACACAAATAACACACTCAGCCACAAGCCCTAATTTAGTTAACTGAGTCGTTGTGTAACCCAACATCTACATTATCTAATGGCTTAGTGGGTGAAGTATAGTCTGGTGACCCATTATAGAATTAACCAAACCCTCTTAATCTTGTATGTACTTAACAACTACTTAGAATTTGATCCTAACATTAACAATAGGATGTTTGCGATGGTTGATAGGTCTTATTATAGGTTTACACAAGATCTCTAGGGAAGTTCCTGATATACACTAAGTATGGTGGGGCCCAAATCCATGAAAGAAATATCTAACTACTTTGCATATTGGAGCCAAAATTCCCCTCACTCCATAGAACCCTTTATGGGGAATTATGCTTTAGTGCCTAACGAAAACTATCCTGATATTTATACTCCACTAGAACATGGAGTGTGGTCTAATGTGTGGTGATGAAATTTAGGTTACTGACCCATAGAAATAAAAATAGAGAGGGTTTATTGGTAGTTTTTGTTCCTCTATAAATTACTATAAGGATGTAAGGAGGAGAAAATACACCACTATGGGCCCTGAGTGACACTCAGGCAAGTAAAAAGTTTTATTTAACCTAATTAATTTAGTGTGTTTGCTAGCTTAATCTGATCAAGAACCAAGAAAGTGATAAAAATAATGTTTTAGCTGATTCTAGAACTAGTCGACCTACAAGATAGAAGATTAGTAGTTTTGGGATGATTGGTCTTCGATTGTTCATCTTGTAGGTAAATCTATGACTTTAATAATTGATCATGTGCAAATGAGGTTAGTAGTTTTAGATATTTTTCCTTGGACTGATGAGACCTATAGGTACACGTAAATTTGATGTATAAGCACAATCAGATGAATGATTAAAAATGATGTTTTTATCTAATTTCAAAATTGATCAACGTGCAAAATAAATAATTATTAGTGTGATCAATTATATCATTTGACTAATCATTCCGTGGAGTGTAAAAATTAATAGTTTTGACCCTTTAGTGATTTAGGCTTTTAGACATTGTAGAGTGACCTACAAAAATAGCATTATTAGTTTGATGATTTCAATAAGCAACTTGTAAAGAAAAATGTGAGTCTTGATAATTCCAGTCTTTATCTTGCATGTAATTATAAAAATCTACCTAATTTATTTTGCTAATGACTAAGAAGATATGATAAATCAAATCTAAACTATGTATACATGTTTTTAATACCATCTATAGAAACTATATGCATAGAGAAAAGTTGTGTTTTCTCTCTCTCTTTGGTTGATGATTTAACTAACTAAATAATAGACTCTCGTAGTAACTCATGACATGAAACAACTAAAAAGAACAAAGATGATAATAACTAATTATATTTATAATGACATATTTGTATTATAATATCTCAATAAATTCATTAATAATGAGACAACCTGACTATTTAATTATTCTATCATATCATTATAACTACTAATCTGGGCTAAAAGTCTTGGCCCCTAGCTAACATCAATAACTCTAGCCTCTATCAACATTGAGTGCTAATATACGATCCCTAGTAGCGTTGCTTGTGTAAAAACCCAAAATATACGATACCAACAATAGAGAGGTCTCTTCAATACAAAATTTCCTCCTACCAGACACATCTAAAATGGAACTGAAAGCAGAAACTAAAATTTATACACAATTGTTTTTGAAACACAATATATTCGCGGCACCGAAAGTCATATGAATTTTCTAAAATAAAAGATTCTCATGGAAATACAATGGCATAAAGTGACTTAAATTTTTTAATTGAAAATTACACTTCTATTAGTTTAAAATAAAATTTATAGTACAAAGTCAATCATAACGTTGTGTTATAAATTTTATTTTAAACTAATAGAAGTGTAATTTTCAATAAAAAAAAGTTAAGACACTTTATGCCACTATATTTCCATGAGAATCTTTTATTTTAGAAAATTCATATGAAGGTTCGCACTATAAAGGGGTTTTTGTCTTTACCTTAGGTTGTATATATCTTTTTAATGGCTTTTCACATTTTAAAAATATGTTTCATTTTAAAAAAAATATTGGTGGGTTTACTTGATGGTTATATTGTATAAAGTATGATTTATTTGTTAGAAATATGAACATAAAAATTGAATGTATGAAAAATATTCTCATTCTTAAAAAATATATTATAATTATTATATTAATTAAACTAATAATTAATTAGTTGAAAAATAAATATGACTATTTAATATTTTAAAATTTGATTGATTTTGTAATTTTAAATAATACTTATTGAAATGCATTTTGAATTCGTCATTCTTAAATTATATTTTTTTCTAACTTGATTGCTATTAGTGAAATAAATATATACTTCACATAAATCTAATTTTAAATAATATATATTTGTGTGTGTATATATATACACAAATATATATTATTTTGAGTTAGATTTATGTATAACAATGGATTTTACCATATGCTACGCTTACTAGCACACTAGTAGATAAGTATGTAAAATGTGAAAAAACACATGGCTATATACCTTTTGGTACATGGGCTAGAAAAGTCTGATGGTGACATATGAAATATCAAAAACTTAGATCTAGGGAGCTTACATAGTTGCTGAAAACCACCTGATAAAACATCTAAAGACTTATGTACATTTTGAAGTTTCTATTTATCCAATGCAACATAACAAAGCAGAACAGACAGAATATTGACAAATAACAAATGCATAGAGTAAATCAATACAATACTAAAAATAATGGACTAAAAGGCCTAATTTAATCTGCAATAAAAATAGAGTCTATATAATGATGCATGAACACCCCTGTCATAGGAGTCAATTTCAATCAAAATTATGGATTATTACAAAGGTGTAATGTTGGAATTATTGACAACAAAGAGGATTGTAGACAAAAAATATGAGACTTGGAGCCACCAACTTCATCCTAAATCTTTCGTGCCAGCATCATTATCACAATTTACACTTGCAAGATATGCCCAAAAGGGGTACTTCACTCCCACTATGGTCGCTAAAATGAATCCTCGTAAAACTTGAGAAACACAGATCTAAGTATGCAAATGATACTGAATCCAACTCAAAATCCTACAAAGATCATAGATAGAAGAGAAATTAAGGGATGATCAGAAATAATAATGGCCTCTTACCATCATCTCACTCTTCTTTGGCTTCCCTTCAAGATTTTCTAACCAATTCTCCAATGTTACTTGGATTGATGTTGGATTACTTGACAATGGCTTCAATATGGACAGCTTGATGGACTCTTTAGATGCTATGATGGATGCAAGAGGGATATGAGATCTAGTGCAATGAAAGCAACATGGATTTGGATTTCCTCTTTTTGTTCATGTTCCCATGCTTGGGCATGCCCCTATTTAAAGAGTTTTTTGGGAGTGATTGGAAGGGAGATTTCCCTCTCATATTTTGAATTTGAAGAGAGAGAAGGTTGTAGAGGTGGGAAGCCTCTAGACCTTACCTTTTGGGGGGAAACATGTGAATAGAAAAATTAAGTGAATAAATAATATTAAATTAAGAATTATGTGGAAGGTGAAGTAAACTGGGATTTTGATATTAGAAAAAAGTGAATATGTGGAAAGTGGGATATTGCATGTAGTTAGGATTAATTAATTAATTATCTTAAGGGGATGAAGGGGTGATGTTAATATGGGATATAAAAATTAAGTGTCGATATTAGACGAAATTAGTCAGGAGTTACTTTGGTGAGCATAATTAGATACATACACTAATATTAATGTTTTGTTGGCTGAAATACCTAAAATTAAGACTCTTGGGCTCTTAAAAAAAACATTCATATTATTCGATATTTGGTCTCTCTGAAGAATTGGACCTCTTAACTAGATTTGAAAGAAAAATGTCACTTGAATAATGCGAGCTTGCCTTCGATTCTTTGCAACTACTATTATAAGTACTACTGATGTTTGATGTCACCACACTAAAATGTAATCAATCTGCTAACTTAATAATCTTTTCCACATATAAATGGTGTACCCATTCAAAGTATATTTAGTATGGTCCAAACTCTAGAAGGTATAAAACTAGTAGCCATTTAGTGATCATAAAGATAATTGTCAATCCATGACACTTATATAAAATATAAAATTATTGGTAAAGAAAGAACAAGAGTTAAAATCTAAAGTTGATTCTTACCTTTCATTCATTGGATGTATATATGTCATTAGCTCGATCCTCACAATTATTGGATCTTATGTATATATCACTATATATGGATATCTACATGGTCATGCTTGTGTTCCACAAAAAATATGTGTTAGACAAGTAAATTTAGACTAGTCAAAGCCAAAACCTGTAGTTTTATCAGACAAACATTGGATAGTGATAAGACATGGATACTGAATGAACGATAATGAGGTGTCCAGCTAATGACTGAATGAATGATAATGACTAAAAGAATCCATGGCTCTAGTTTTGATAGGGTTTATCAAAGCACAAGCGAGTTTTCTTTCTCATGTTTGGATTCTTAATTGACTTAACCTAGTGTAATAAAATTGATGTAATTGACTTGACTTGTGTGGAAGATGGGCCATGCATTATTAAGATTTCTAATTGAAATGATGATATATTTCATTTTCTATGTTATTGCCAATTGAAATGTCATGAAATCAATAAAGATTTCCACTATGTGAATAGTAGAAAATGAGTGATTATATATTAAAATTTTAAATATGTACCTTTTAATATATTGTGCTTTTGGAACAACTCTGTATAAATTTTGGTTCTCGATGTTTTGGATCATCATCCATGGTCCATCATCAGGGGAAATAAGAAATGCATGGAGCAAAAAGACCCATCATTACATTTAAAGCTTAATAAAATAGTTTTTATAAAAACACTTACTAAAAATAAAAGGAAGAAAAAATAATCAAAATTTTTTTTTTTTTCTTCTTTTTCTTTTTAGTAATTTTTTTTTCTAATAGCTATTTTATTAAGATTTAAATGTAATGATGGGTATTTCTATTCCATACATTTGTTATTTCCCCTGATGATCGATCACAGATGTTGATCCAAAATGTCAAAAACTAAAATTTACACACAATTGTTTCTGAAACACAATATATTAATTTATTGAGTGTGAAAGCATAATTTTTTTGATATGTACCTTATATATATATATAAACAAATAAATATATATTTCACATAAATCTAATTTGAAATAATATATATTTGTGTGTATATATATACACACACAAATATATATTATTTCAAATTAGATTTATGTGAAGTATATATTTATTTCACTAATAGCAATCAAGTTAGAAAAAAATATAATTTAAGAATGACGAATTCAAAATGCATTTCAATAAGTATTATTTAAAATTACAAAATCAATCAAATTTTAAAATATTAAATAGTCATATTTATTTTTCAACTAATTAATTATTAGTTTAATTAATATAATAATTATAATATATTTTTTAAGAATGAGAATATTTTTCATACATTCAATTTTTATGTTCATATTTCCAACAAATAAATCATACTTTATACAATATAACCATCAAGTAAACCCACCAATATTTTTTTTAAATGAAACATATTTTTAAAATGTTAAAAGCCATTAAAAAGATATATACAACCTAAGGTAAAGACAAAAACCCCTTTATAGTGTGAACCTTCATATGAATTTTCTAAAATAAAATATTCTCATGGAAATACAGTGGCATAAAGTGTCTTAACTTTTTTTAATTGAAAATTACACTTCTATTAGTTTAAAATAAAATTTATAGTACAACGTCAATCATACCAATTTTTTTTGGAAAAGTCACATTTCGAAAGCCAAATTGAGTTAAGAGAGCCTCGAGAGAAATCAAAATAAAAAAAAGGCCACAACTCAACTGATAACCATAGTTAAACTAACTTAAGTGCACATTAATTAAAAAAATATAATGAAATAACACAAACAACAAGGAAATAACTAATAAGCTGTTGTGAACATGTTGGCCAATGGAGGAGGCAGAGGTGGAGGTAGAGGAGGTTCATGAGGGTTTCCTCCCCAATGATCCTAAGTTGGGGGATCTTCATCAACTGGGAGGGGTTCCAACCAATCATCTTTGAAAACAAAGATTATCATGTCCAAGTATACATGGATGTCAGTGACCAAATTTCAAGGTCTTCCTAGAAAATAGAAAAATTTCCATGAAAAACACAACCCATAAGACGTAAAAAAATGATTTTTTGTTTCACATCAAACATACCCATTTCTTGGTATTACCCGTTTATTCATAGCACTTGACTTGACTTGGTGAGATGGTCAAGCCATGGCAGATTGATATGTCAGAAAATAAATGTTCACACAATGATGAGCTTTCTACGTACAATTTGTCCCACAAAAATATTAGACATGTGTTAATTCTTCAAGTGCTAGCTTAATACTTCTAATAATATAATATCAGGAGTTGCTACAAAGATAAAAGATACATCATAAGGGGTGTAGTTTTATGTTTTTAGTAAAGCGAGATTTTGTCAAGTAAAAGAGTGTAAATTGGTAAGTATACCTCATTCAAAATTTATGATCGTTGGCCTCGTCTCACCTTTTATGCATGAAATATTAAGAAATAATATAATATTTTTAATGTAAGTGATGATGGAAAATGAGGTGTTGTCTTTCTTCTTACAACATGTAGACCAATAACTTTCTTCAAACATGATACATGAAAAACTAGATGGATCTTGGAGGAGGAGGGAGACTCCAGCTTATATACTAGGACTAATCTTGGAAAAAACATTATAAAGACCATCAAAATTTGGTGCAAGTTTTTGATGACCCTTAAGCATCAAATAGGACTAATTATAAGGTTGGAACTAGATAAAAACCATGTCACCAACATCAAAATCACATTCTAAATGGTATTGATTGATATGATGTTTTAGTGGTTCTATGATAGTTGGGATTTTGGATGATAATTGCACATGTGTGGAGTGTGACGTCAACTCCATGTATCTTGGAGCTACATAGAAAGCATGTTTGAAGATAAGTTGGTGGATGACCATAAATGACCTCATATGGGGTCATCTTGGTGGCAATGTGGTATTGAGTGTTGTACCACCATTCAACAAGTGGTAACCATTTGACCTAGTGAGTATGTTGATTTGGGGCTAAATAATGTAGATAGGTCTCCAAGCATTTGTTGATAATTTATGTTTTACATGGATTAGTTTGAAGATGGCATACAAAACTCAATAAAATTTGGGTTCCATAGATGTGGAAAGATTTATTACATAAGTGACTAGTAAAATTGGAATCACAGTCACACAAAATTGAGGTAGGTAGCCCATGGAGGTGGTGGATCTAATATTAAAAGGTTTGAGCAAAAATGGAGTCAGTAAAAGGATGGTTGAGTGTGAAAAAATGGGCATATTTTGAGAGCCAATCCACCACCATGAGAATCACATATTTCCAGCTTGACTTGGGTAGTCCCTCAACAAAGTTCATGGAAATATTTGACCATACCCTGGTAGGGATAGGAAAGAGTTGGATAATTCCTAGGGTGGTGACAATTTGCCCTTTGTTGCAATGGAAAATTTTACATTCTACCACAAATGTTTGATGTCATGTTTATTGGATTCCCATTAAAAAAATTAGCAATCCTTTCATAGGTTTTTAAAAAACCTGAGTGGGTTGTTGATGGATAGGTATGCAACTTGAATATAATTATTTGTCTCAGTGTTGACTAGGGTGCCATTACCAAATATACTTGGTGATTTATATAGTGAACATCCAAAGAGTAATTTTGTTGATAGGTAAGGATAGTGGTCACTTATTGAATGAGTTTATAAATTTTGGTGTCATGGGACCATTTTTATTATGCTTGATGCATCCAATCTGACATGGGAAAGGATAATGTACACAAGGTTGTTTGTTCTTCAAACTTGTAAGATAACACATATGTGACAATATTATCTTTGCCCTTGTTGTAGTTAATTTCATAGTCATATCCCATTAATTTGGTTACCCATTTTTATTACTCAAGTAAAGAGACTCTTTTCTCCAATAAGTACTTGAGGCTATGGTGATTACTTTTTATGCAGAAGGGCTTCTTGACTAGGTATATGCACCACTTGTTGATGGTATGGAGTATAACTAGCATCTCTTTCTCATACGTGGAATGAGCAAAGTTTTTCCATATACGTCCCTTGTTGGTGAATGTGAGGGGTTGAACATCATACATTAGAATGGATCCAATGCCACTTTTAAAGCCATCAATTTTGATGATAAATGGTTTAGAGAAATTGGACATATCTAGAATAGGTGTAGTGCACATTGCATTCTTGAGAAGTTTGAAGGCTTGTTTACTACATCAAACCAATGAAAGGCATATTTTTTAACATTATCATTAATGGAGCGACAATTATTTCATAATCATAGAAAATTTTCTATAATATTGTTTCATCCTGATTCCTCAACAAACAAACTTGCTAGATTATCTGTGGATATCTGCAACTAACAAATTAAGATTTGGTTATATTTTTGATTAAGCTTGGGATTTATGCTATTATGGGATAGTATAATATTTATTAGATATATAATGATACATGATTGGTTACTATGAATTGGTTAATGTATGAATTTACATCTTGAGGAATTTAATGTATTGTTTCAGTTATATTTATTGTTATATGATTATCATGTGATATGATCTAATTACCTGCATGTTGTGAGGTGGAGGTAAGATAAATCATCCCTCAGAGTGTACCAAAGAGAGAGCATCATTGGAGAGGGTGACGTAAATGAAGACATCAAAGGTTTCTAGAGAGCTAGTGAAACCCTGCACACACACCACAATAATTAGTACATGGTAGAAATGCATTAAAAATAACTTACTTATGGTGTGTTTAATTACTTTCTTGAAGTATTTCTTTCTATGGTTTGACAGAGTAGGTAAAAATATCATAATGATTTCTTTTGAGTGTTGACACATTTTGTTATTAATGATGGTAGGAATAATTTTGGCAAAATTAAATTAAAAATATGGGTTATTTGTAACTTTTAAAACTGTCATTTACATTTGTTATAGTATATTTGGATGCTAATTTAATTTAATAAAATCAGGGAGTTTAGCATTCCATATTTAAATTATATTAAAAAAAATAGAAAAGATATTAAAACATAAAAAAAGGGAAATAATTAAAAATTAAAACATCTAAAAGAGTTAAATATATTAAAATAAAACAAAAGAGAAAAGCTAAAAAAAAGCTTTACCTTATATCTTGAAAAGGGGAAGAATAAAGAGTTAGCCTTGGTAGAGTATGGCATACCATTCTGGAAGGAGGGAAATAAGGAAGAGAAAGGAAGCAGAGAAGAAGATCATCTGCCCAATTTGCCAAGTATGTAATATTTTTGAATTTTAGGAATTGTTTATTCTGGGTGATTATTGTTCTCCAAGTGTATGTATGTCTTTTTTTTCAAAAGTTTGAGAGGAATAATTAATTGAGAGAATATAACCAGACATAATTGTTTAGGAGGCTTAGAGGCTACCAACCAAATCAATCCATACAACTCTCTAAGATATAATGTACCACATAAATGAGTGTTCAGTTTATTGCTTGAAATTTTATTAATAAAGCTATGGTGACTCATGCAAGAACATAGGCATTTAGCCACTACATAATAAATGGGTAATATAACCAATGGGTGGTACACATTGGGTTGTGTTTGTTTTATGGGAGCTGGGCATCCGTGCCACACCTATTGTAAAGTGATTGCATTTTATCTTTGAAAACAATGTCATATGAAAATATGTTTTTCAGGCTGAATTGACTATATAGACTAGATTATAGCCGCAAATTGTTGGAAATGTCCATGATGCTATGAATTTAGTATTAATTGATGGCTGACTATTGCTTTCAATCAGTGTGGTATGTTTTGAAGTCTTTACTCATTTATTATTTCAACCTTTAAATATTCTTTCCTCGTTTATGTTGTTATTTATATATTTTATATTTTCACACCAGTTCTAAACGTTGTTATAATCTTGTTTAACCCATGGCATCACATATCTCTTTTTATGCTATCAAACTTCTAGTTGTAGGTTCTGCAATGTTGAATATAGATAATTTGTTAATCATTTCTATCAAGTATTAAATCGTTGTCTTTTTGGTAATAATAATAATAATAATAATAATAATAATAATAATAATAATAATAATAATAATAATAATAATAATAATAATAATAATAATAATAATAATAATAATAATAATAATAATAATAATAATAATAATAATAATAAAGTGAGACTTGTTGTTAACACCTCAGAGATAACCATGTAAGTTTTGTAGTTCCCTTCTATTCTTGAGTCATTGTATTACTTAATAGGGGTCATTGCATGGCGTTTGTATGTCCTTTGGCATTGCTATAAATTGTAAATCATTTCTAGCAAGTATTAAATTGTTGTCTTTTTGGTGGAAAAAACAACAACAACAACAACAACAACAACAACAACAACAACAACAATAATAATAATAATAATAATAATAATAATAATAATAATAATAATAATAATAAAGTGAGACCTGTTGTTAACACCTCAGAGATAACTGTGTAAGTTTTGTAGTTCCCTTCTATTCTTGAGTCACTGTATTACTTAATAGGGGTCATTGCATGGCGTCATTATGTCCTTTGGCATCGCTATAAATTGTAAATCATCACTGCACTTTAGTTGACTACTAGAATAAATGTCTTGAATCACTATATTATTTTTAGTCAAAGTCTTTCTCATTCATGGGTAAAGCTACTTTAGTTCTAAACAAAGTACATGTTGGAATTTTCATTCCACTGTAGCATGTATCCAACTAACTATTAGAAATTTCTCTTTGGTTTGAGTGGATAATGTTTGGTTTAGCATTGATTTTTAGTGTTGAATGTAAGTTACCAATGAGTTGGTCAAACACAGTGATGGGGTGCATTTACCTTCCATGATGGCAAGTAGTCCTTTCGTCCCCTGATTTATTAATGTAACATTTTAATCATAATCAAAAAAATAATGTCTACAATTAATTTGATATATAAAGTAAATATTGACATATAAATTTAACAACGGATATGCAATAATAATATTCTTGGAAAGACCATAATTTCAACTCCAATTTTATAATATTTAAATAACATTCATATATATATATATATATATATATATATATATATATATATATATATATATATATATATATATATATATATATATATATATATATATATATATATATATATAAGTTACTCCCACATTGTTATATAGAAATGAGGTTTTGGAGACATTAAATAGTGGTATCATATTTAAAAACTAAAGTTAGCTAGCATCGCCATAGTCCAATGTGTTAATTAATCAACGACCATATGTTTTTCCATGGCATTCAATTGATAGTAGTCTTAGAGATGACTCTAGTCACTGAATTTTAAATATCTAATCATGCTTGTTAATTTAGTTAATGATAATTATGCAAGAGTTAGGTACTAGCATAACCTTAGCGATCTATAATTAATTATCACTTAGTGCTGAATTAATCTCCATATTCTTGTGGTTTTATGTGTATTACAGAAGGATGATAGTAATATGTGGCGTGATTCACTTATAAGTGTTACATATGATAAAATATTTAAATGCTATGAGTTTTATAGGAGGATTTTTATATGGCATTCATGAATTTTTCCAAGTATAGTATTTAGTATAAATATTAAACAAGAGAAACTTTTGGGAAAAATATTAGCATTTTGGCTATTTATATAATGGGTCGAATTACTCAATACCCAAATCTGTACATAGTGATAATAGAGCATAATTCCTATTATGCATATCTAAGTTTGGGAACTTTTATCTTGTATTCACAGAATTATACTAAAGCCTCAAAATTTATCATAGTCAAACACTACAACATCATAACGGTTGAATAATATCTTGAGAATCTCTTTAGAAAATATTAATATTTTTAGGTGTTAATATGACTAATAGTGTGTACATGTATAGAGGGGTGTATTCTTAAGGTTATATTTCCACGGGAAGATTATAAACTATGTTAAGGATTTACATAATAGCTAAGTTTTGAATGCATGCATTCAAATCCCTAAAATGTATAGCCAACACTAATCTGGATTATCGTATGTTTCATGTGTGTGTGAGTCTTATTTTTCTATATTTATCAATGAATTTAAGTATGAAATATAAGTATTAAATAAAATGGTTGTGTTGGGACATATGCCTAAGCTTCTAATTAGGAATATGATTTTACCTAGTCATCCAGTGTTCCAGGGACCAAAACTAAAATAGTCTCCTAGAAAAATGGAACAGGATATTTAAATGAATGTTATAATGGGTTTATGAATCCTCTATTTCTTTGATTGGTTGTTAGTTATATTTTTCATACTTATGTGTAATAAATGATTATGGTATTGTTTAGTTATAGCCATCATATAATGGTGCATCGTGATGTGTGCTTATAGATATTTTTATTTGAATGTTGGTAATTAGTTTAAACTTAGGGTATACCTAAGTAGTAAAAACTCATGATTATTATTATATATGTGAGTTGTTTGATTCTTGAAATCATAAGTTTGGGTAATGAGTTATTATGAATTTGGGAACCTATGATAGTATGGGATATCATAGAGTACTATAGTACAGATATATGTTATACCTATATCGCACATACTATAATTGTTATGCCTAGACTCATATCTACATTTGATTGATTATATGTAACCGTGTTGGATATTACTATAAATAGTATGGTTTTGATAGTTAGTAGGAATATATGGATGATTTCATACAACCTTGAAAGTTTAATGAATGATATGATAGTATATTATTATGTTTCATGGGAACTATGATTTACTTTTTTATATCTAGTTGCTTAAACATAAGTTGTATTTTCATGTATTTATGACTAATTTATTATGATTGATTGTGGAAAAATAGTAGATATGTCTTAGAATAATATAATATGGTAATATAGGTTATCATAAGGTGTATTATGTTTGAAAACTAATAGTAGTAGTGAAAATATATAGTTAAATATGTATTTACTTGGGTGATATAAACTGTAGTGATTTTTTCTAGTATAAGATAGAAATTAATGTAAGATTCATTCATATGATTGACAGAATAAATGTATGTTTTGGTTGCTCCTATGTCTAGCATTTTATATAATGTGTTTGTTAGTCAGATGTAAAGAAAATTAATCTTGTGATTGAATTATATTTGACCAATTTGCATTTTTGATATGGAGTAGGGAGTGAGATGGACTTCACTGGCTTACTAATATCACAATGAGAGATGAAGACAGTCTGATCAAGTGTGTGTGAATTTGATTGATCTAGATCATTATTATTTATTATTTGTACAACTTTGGGCTAAATTATGTTTAGTGAGACATTATCATTACATGAGTGGGATTTACATGTTTGTGTGATATATTGTAATAGAATGGTTTTCTATGATACACTGCATGTTTAGTTTAGAAATCATATGGCACATAGGTACTTATTTGTTTCTTACATTCCCATGATATCATTATATACTCATCCATGAAGGGAAGGAAATTTTCGAATGGGATTAGTGTGAGGGATCATTGGTCTGTGGTTGGTGTATAAAAGTGATCAATGATGCTCTCCCTCCCCACAATAGTACGACCTATCGAGATGACACTTGAGATTACTATAGATACTTGAGTTCAAGACCAATACTCTAAGAGAACCACGTATCTTAAATGTATATTATGTTGTATTATAATTATTATTAAATATTGTCATGAAGAGTTGTAATTATTTATTATTTCACATTGATAGTGGTGACTCTGTATTTGTATCAGCTATGGTTGAGGTGTTGTAATTAATTTCTATTATTGTGTATTGATATGTACTCTCATGATATTAGAGATCAATATTATGTGATTTATTATGCTTGTTTCTATTATCACACCTTGAGTATTTATTAAAGTCTTTGTATATTCTTGTGGTGTAATCTATATTTGGCATATGTGTTTAATTTTTTTTTTTAAATCATGTATTTATATGTCTAACCCAATGAGGTTGTTAAAAATACCTTGTAAGTCCCAAAATGTTGTGAAGAATCTTGAGTGATTTAAGTTCAAACCAATTTTTCACAGCCTCAATGTTTTAAGGATCCACTTTGATGCCTTCCTTAGAGATGATGTGTCCAAGATACTCAATTTCATTTTTTCCAAAATCACCCTTGGACCATTTGTCACATAAGTGGTTATTATAAATAACTCATAAGGTATGGTCCACATATATCACATGCTCATCCATTTACATCTATAGACAAGAATTCCATCAAAGAAAACTAGTATGAAATTGCATAAAAATGGCCAAAAGATTTTGTTCATTAAGCCTTGAAAGGTTGATGGAGAATTAGTGAGGATAAAAGGAATGATGAAAAAATAATAAAGGCCATCATGAGTTAAAAATAATCTCTTAGTAATATCATCTCCCTTGATGCATATATGATGATACCTTGATCACAAGTTGATATTCATGCAATTCATCTAGTCACTCATCAATCCCCAGAACAGGAAACTTGTACTTAATACTGATTTTGTTGAGAGCATGGATGTTGGGATATTTTCCTTTAGTTTAGAATGACTTATCATAGTCTCACACCTAAGGGAATACGTAGTCTAATGAGCTAGTGCATTGGCATATCATGTGATAAATGATCTTGCGTGCTCACCTTAAGCATGCAGCTTAGCACTATTTTTTGTTAGTTCTATCATGTAATGGTGTAAGAATTGAGATATCTATACTAAGGTGCTTATATAGGCACATAGTTATAACCATAAAAATCAAAATATAGTTAATCCCAACAATTCACTCATTCCATATCTAAGTTATTCATCATGAAAAAAGATTGGTGTAAATTAAAAAAGTGAGTAGTAGTACCATTGATTTTATAATAAGTTTAAAAAATGTATTTCAAAAAAGTAGGTATTCTATCTCATTACATATTAATATCACCATACATAGGTCATAAAACATATCAAGATCATGAATAAGTTCAAGATTACAATTAACAATTACCTTCCTAAGTAAAACTAGGGGGTATTAATACATGGTTTTACCTTGACTATTATGTTACAGTATTAATATGAAAATGATGACTCGATAATGACTAGTTCCCCCTATATAGCCTCTCTATCTTAGATATATATTATCATGCTCCTATATTCTCATGAACTAGTGCTAGATTCATGCTTGACTAGTCTCCTCTAATGCTCATGTCAACCACTTCCTAACCATCTCTACTTTATGCACCCTTGTCCAAGTCATACATTATTTTCAATGTCTTACATCCTCAATTCCTCCATATTTTTTTCATCTTTTTTCCTCGTGACTTGATTTTCCCATGCCAAGGCCTTATGTGCCATATATCTCTCATGCCTTGGATCACTTTCACACCTCTATCTTTTGCGTTGTTTCTAAAAAAGTACTTAGAGTAAATCAATATAAAATTTGGGGTCCAACATTAAACCCCACTAAGACAACACTTGTAATAGGTCCTAAGTGGAAAACAACCACCCCCACATCTATTACCATGTCCTCAAACCTAGAAAGATTAACCTTCATCAGCTTCTAGATTATTATCAACATAAGTTTGGTGAGTTCCTCTCATGTGTGCTTTATGAATATCATTGATGACTCAATAGTCATTAGTATTATGTGTGTATGCATCACATATTCTAAAATATAGTTACACTTTAGCCTAGGTAGTGTGTTGAAGCAATGGATAAATTCTTACATCATGTTCCTCCTGACATATATCACAAGACTATTGTGTTACAATACAAACATTCCTCCAAGGATAATTATTCTTGTTATGACCTTCAACTTTGAGGGCAATAATTCATAGACCATTGCATATCTCTTGAGTATTATTGGTTATTATCTTCTCCAGCTAAGAATCCACATCAATAATTTGAGCCTCCATAAATGGGATGATCCTCATATCTTTACTTCCCACAACTTTAACATGGAGATTAGTTTCTAGTGCCTTACACAGGTCAATAAAGGTATTTTGGGATAGATATTGATGAAAAGTAAGTAAAAACCCTCCAAAAAACCATTGAACATGATGTGTCGGGTTAATCTCAAATGATAGTTTAGAAACAAGCATTTTGAAACATGCATCATACTCGTGCACTCTCTCAATGAACTCTTGTTTGATATCCTTTAGGGAAACAATACTCTAAGATGTCAAACTCTTAGAAAAAATCAATTTTAAATAATTCATAAATGACAATGGCTTATTGGGTGTTAAATTTATAGTACTATTTATGCATGTAATCTAATAAAATAGTATAAAATTGAGTAGCCTTTCATTTTGAATAAGGGATACCCCACACTCACCAAATGAGTTCACACTTATGAATGTGTTCCACCATATTTTAAACACATTAATATTAGGGGAGATGAAGATTCATATCATAATATATTATAGGTACACTTGGTGGTTATAGCGGACCTTCTTGTGGCACTCCTCCAATCCCTAATATGGAACTATGAAACTATATGAAACTATACATTATGAAAAAAAGGAAAAACATTGTGATACATATCACAAGAATTCATATTAAAATATTATCAAAAAAAATTATTAATCAAATTTAACTAGCAAAGCATGAGTAAATCAAATTTATCAAAAATACATGTAGGTCAATGGAAAACTTATATGATAGCTTAAATCAACAAACAATCCCAAATATTTGAAAAGTAAATATATAATCTTGCAGAATATTTAAAAGGATGCATTTTTATAAATGTAAATAGGAACTAAATGTGAATACTTTTAGAAGAATTATTAGTACATAGTGGAGGAATTATTGTTTTTACTTTTGGCTTTTAATTTGTTCAATGTTTCCATGCCACCCAATCATAACAACTTATAAAATATGTATTTATAATTTTTGAATGTTTCACAAATGACATAATATTCTCTATGTATTTTCAAGTTACAATTAACTACAAATTAAATTGTACATAATTT
This sequence comes from Torreya grandis, assembly GCA_037957365.1. Taxonomy (NCBI): domain Eukaryota; kingdom Viridiplantae; phylum Streptophyta; class Pinopsida; order Cupressales; family Taxaceae; genus Torreya; species Torreya grandis. Next base: position 2,623,593 of record JARHVA010000558.1, on the reverse strand, counting down.
CCCAACCAAAGCATTTCAAATTATTGTGATGCCTATTTTCCTAAAGTCTGGGGACTTCAAACTATGTTTTATTTAATCATACTTAATGTTTGTAAAAAGGCTAAAATATTTTACTATTTTCCTCTGATTGACAATAAACCTTGAATAATATTCATAGACTGGACCAATGGAAAGCATTTCATCCTCAAAAATTAATATCGATCTTGGTCGATATTAGAGGGGTTTAATGCATGCAACAATCTACTAGCAAAGGCCAATTGTACCCTTCTAGGCAGTGGCATGTCAATTGGATGGCTCTACAACAATTTGGGGTACTCATTTATCTAAAATCTAGAGATATTTGTGGCTCTTCTGGGGTTCACAATGTTTGTATATTTTTTATAGAGATGGAAAATATAAAGCCTAAATCAATAGAAGTTTTAAAAAGGAATGTCTTTCCTCAGCGAACTAGAAATGGAGCTAAGTGTAGTTGTTATATTCGTTTCATTCTTGATAAATGTGGTTTTTATCTCTATAAACTTATCTCCTAAAGATAAGGAAACTATAACGATTTGGACCTCAACAAGTCCTCATTTCTTATTAAGGTAAGTTGGTCTCTATTTTAATTTATCCCACTCCAGATTGTGTCATTATTTGATATCTAATATTTGAAATAATTTTTATTAGCATGCATTTGATTCCACAAATATAATATTAGGGTTGCATAGTGTAAATTATAGAGTTATAAGATATGGATTCTTTGGATTTGTGTGTAGCATGTTTTAGGACAATGGAGTTCAATAGTTTTTGCAGTTACACTGTTGGCATCAAGTCAAGGTTTAATTATATTTGAAACATATGTAGTACAATATGTGATGTAGGCAAAAATCTTAAGGAATCCTTAAATTTTGGTTTGATTTTATTCAAGTCTATGCAAATCAGTAAAATTAACAATAAGGGAATTTGAATAATTTTTTTAGGTATTTTCGAATTTGAAAAATAAAGTCCTAGCTATTTAATATTATGACAAGGAGCATTACAATATTATTGAGTCTAGTGGTGGGGAAGACTAATTATTGTCATCTCCATATATTTTCTTGCTTTTCTACTAAAAATCAACCTCTAATTTTTATTGATCCTTGAAAAATTAATTCACTAGTTTTATTCAATATCATGCAAATGATATTGTCGTTTGAATTGCCATTTTCTTTCATCCCCCTAAGTTTACCAAAAAATAGCAAATGTATCAGGTTGAAGGGGTTATATCAAATTCTTCTTAATATAATAACACAGTTTAAACCTTTTTTATTTTACAAAAACTTTTGTTTCCATAAATTTAAAGAATGGATACTCATGGGATTTTTTATTAATTACATTGTTTGATGTCATTTTATGGAAAAGGAGGATTACATTATTTCATGGAATATGGTCACTATATTTTAATGTATTTTTACTAAATAAAATAATATTTGGTTTACCTTTAAAACTATTGTGAATTTAAATTTTGCCAATTCCATCTAGGCTCCCTTGAACTTGTTTGTATATATATATATATATATATATATATATATATATATATATATATATATATAGACTTACAAAAATAGGGGCAGGCTTGTGGCTTCACTTATTTCTAAATCAAAAACCCATGTTATGTATGGAGCCTGATTGTCTTCCAAGATTAGAGATTAAAAATCTGATGTTATTTTAGCTAGGTTTTGGATCCCATTCTTTGTATCCACAATGGTGTAGGAGTTTACAAGAGGGGGAACCCCCCTTGCGGGTTCTGGGGGGATGACCCCCCAATGGGGGGTCTAGGGGCCGTGTGCCCCAGTGGGGGTTTGGGGGAAGCACCCCCGAAGCAAAAAAAATTATTAAAATTACCTTGTAAAATTATAATTTCATAGTCAATCTGGGTCATTGATTAAAGGTTTTTAGATCTGATGGTAGAGGTTATGTTTAGGTGTTTTTGCCCTAAAATGTATTGTTACATGGTTGAGATGAAAGATGAAATAAATTACACATAGAAAGGAGGTAGAAAGAGGTAGAGAGGTGTAACATGGTTTGTTTCAGGATTTGTTTCTTCCTTGTATTTCTAGAAATAATATACTGGACAAGTATGGTGGATGTAGCCCATCTTGGGTGAACCACATTAAATCCGGTGTCTCCTATTTTGTGCATGTTTATGATTATTTTTTGTATGTTTGATTGATTCATTTCATAATTTATCTTGTATGTGATTTAAGGATAAATCTATGTTTTATTTTATTCTAACAATTTAAACACAAAATAGGAGCAATTCTGTTGTAATTGATTCATAGTTCATGTAACACAATACTTAGAACACTAACAATTACCTTTGAATTCTTTGTTTTTTATATTTGATAAGCTCCATCTCCATCTTCCTATTGTAATTCACTTTTTTACATTAAATTACTTTTGACACCACTTAAAATTCAATTAAAAATCGTCTTCTTCATAGAAAATGGTAACAACCCCAATGACATAATCCTAATACATATTCAAACCCTTTTAAATACCTCACTATTAAACTGAATGATAAAATATTTAATGTTTTTTCAATTGTGTTAATATCAATACTGCTAATATCAATAAGTATGATATTTCAAACTTTGACAACTTCCAACTACTCCATGTTATATTGATATGCATTGCCTCCAAATCACCACTCACATCTAAAATTTTCACCTTCAAACCACCAAGCTAGGTTGAAAATAACATAATAATAGTAACAAAAATAATGACATTTATAATTTGAATGTTTGAATGAAATCCTTTCTCACAAACCCTACAAATATTCGTTGTCATCGCACCTCATGTTTTTAAAATGTTATCCTCTATTTGCGTCCATGGCATCACCTTAATATTATGTTATTACTATTACCGTATTCAATTATTTTTATATATTAAATAAATATTATCCATTTATTTTAAAAACATAACATTATATTAAATTGTTAGTAAATTTTAAATACAATTAGTATATATATTTTAAAGAATGATATCTGTTTATATATTTTATATAAATTTATCTAAAATATATATATTAATATATTATATTATTAAAAGATATAAATATCATATTATTAATTTAATATTATAATATACATAAATTCATACAAACTACTTTATTTTATAAATAATTATATAAAATTAATAATTACTTTAAAGAATTAAATTTATTTTACATTCAAATTTATTTATTTAAATTATTATTTATTATGTATTATAATATTAATAATTATGAATATTATATCGTATTGTAATATAAATTAATTTATATATTAATTATAATATTTAAATATACAATAATTATTATAAATCATATATCTTATTATATATTATTAAATTATAAAGACCTTAAGCATAACCTCTAAACGATTAACTTAAACTCAATCCTTTAACGGTTTTATTCTTTACTTTAAATTATTAAAAAGTGTTACATAGAATGATTTAAAACCAAAATAATAATAATAATTATTTACCTTCCATTTAAAATGTATACTTTAGCTTGATGATTATATACATGTTAATTTCATTTTTGTTATGAAAAGTAAATAAAAAAAATATTATTTATTTTTTTAAAAGATCAAGTGGATTATCTCTAGCCATCCATCAAAATATAAATTCTAAGAGATACAAAAAAGAATGAAACCAAGATCGTGTTGCAAACGAATTTAAATTAAAAAAACATTCTATACATCTAATCCATATTTTTGCATTTATTTTTTATTTGTATATGTATATGTATGTACATACATACATACATACATACATATATACATATATACACACATATACATACATACATACATACATACATACATACATACATACATACATATATATATATATATATATATATATATATATATATATATATATATATATATATATACATACATACATACATACATATACACACATATACATATATATACACACATATACATATATACATATACACACATATACATATATATACACACATATACATATACATACATACATATAAATACATACATATATATATATATATATATATATATATATATATATATATATATATATATATATATATATATATACATATACACACATATACATATATATACACACATATACATATATACACACACATATACATATATACACACACATATACATATACATACATACATATACATACATACATATATATATATATATATATATATATATATATATATAATATATATATACATACATATATATATATATACATATATATATACATACATACATACATACATACATACATACATATACACACATATACATACATATACACACATATACATATATATACACACATATACATACATACATACATATATATATATGTGTGTGTGTGTGTGTGTGTGTGTGTGTAATTTGTATTTATAGAATTAATTTTTCAAACATTGTGCCAGTTTTATATATTTTTTAATATATCAGTTATAAATTAATTAAGATTGAATAAGTTTTTTTTAATTTTTATTCTCATTTATTAATTAATTAAAAGTCAACACATTCACACCTTTACAACTCTTCAACCCTTTGGATGTCACTATAAGAATGTCTTATTCGCATAATTAAATAATATTATCAATTTTGTTTAAGGAGAGGGAGAAATATAATGTAAATTTTGAAATAAAGGAGTCAACATGAAAAAGAAATATAATGTAAATAATGATATAAAGGATGTTGACATAAAAAAATATGATAATATAAATGCTTTATTTTTATACAACATGGTAATTAGTCATAAAATTATACTATTCTAGGGCACTAGGTGTTTATTGATCATTGGTTCAGATCAGGTTTTTATTGGCACATTTCCCTTATGTTTCTTGTTGCCTCCCATCCTTTTCTCTTTCATTTCCTCTCTTTCCTCTTTCTATTTCTAATCCAAATTTCAGATCTAATATGTTAGCTAAATTAGACAATTAGTCTGAAACTCTATCTGTGAATGTGAATCCAAGCATCTCATAGCATAAAACTTCTTACCTCTTCTAATTTATATTCATTTATAATAAGATATATTCTTTTTTATTTAATTTATTATTTAGAGGGGCTCAAGAGTATTCATTTTTGATAAAATCAAGATAAGGTATCGAGACCCTATTCTCCCACTGGCCTAGCTATGATATGAGGCACATCATTATCATGATCATGACGAGAGGGGGTTAAGGGAAACTATAGATATAGATTGGGCCTATCTATATCTATATGGCCACTTTGTCCCACTATTTGTATATGGGACCAATACACCTAAGGACAAACACTTCAATATATAGGGCTAGTTTCCCCTTGGTCTAACCCGCCCACCTCTAAGCTGAGTAAACTAGGTCAAGTTTATTTCAAGTCAAGATCGGCCATATATAGACTATAATCACTTATGTAATAAATGTTTATAACACACTTATGGTAAGACATTCAATTCTCAAGTAGGAGTTTGGAAGTAGATGCAATAGTCAAAGACCTACAAAAATGATTAGCTTATGATACAAGTCCTAAAATTAATTATGAGTGGCATTAAAATTAATTTAAGATTATAAATTTGGGTTCCTCTCTAAAATTTATGCAAGTTCAAAAAGTGGAATGTTATTTTGATTATGTATGTGAAAGTTATGGCTTCTAGGAATTACATGAGATCTCAAAATGACTCCCTGTACTTAAGACGTGGATTGTTAAAAGAAACCCATGGCTTGTATTTTTTTAGGCCACCTAGTGTCATAAAAATGTGTGATGCTGATTTTAGTTGCAAGAACAAATTAACAGTCTAGATTATGAATCATCAATTACTGGATGGGTGAGAAAGACGTTGTCTTCTATTTCTGACCCTTGGGATTCTAGATTCAAGTTGATGCATTATTCTTGTGTATATATGAAACTATAAAAGGTAATGGAAGGAATATAATTAGAATTGAGTCTTGAAAGAAGGGATTGATGTAAATCTATTTGGGTGCAGTAGTGTATCTCAGATGTGATGTCCCTCCATCAAATGGTTGGAGTTGAACTCACTTGGGTACTGGAGTGCAACTCAAATGTGAAGTCCTTTCCTCAATGAGGCATAGACTTTCTTAGTTTTCTTAATATTTATTCTTATTATGTGTTCTTTGTATATCTTTTGGAGTTGGGACATGGTAAGGAAAGTGAAAGTGATGAAATTACATGTATTGATGTTTTAACATGTGAAAATTTAATAAACATTCATGAAGACCTTAAAAAGGAAATAAACTTGTAATTATAAAGTGAGATAGTGGCAAGAGGAGGAGATGTTTTACTCTTATGTAGTTTTCCAAAATTGGATTTCTTAATATTAGTCTTGTGTCCCTTTTCATTTTTTTTTCTTGTGTGTGTTGTTTCTTTGTTTCCACATTTAGTTTCCTTTCAAGTATGTAACATTTAAAATTCACGTATTGTTCACATTTTTTAACTACTTTAAAGAAATTACATGTGAAAACAGAAAGCTAATATATAAATGAATACTTAGGTGTTTAATAGGATTTATATTAATGAATTATGTGTGGAATATCTACCAAATTATAGATTAGATTGGTATCAAAGCCAATGCACTCATAATCTGATCCATGTGAATTATGGATCAAATTGGTATTAGATAAATTAGTGTTTGATTGTGGTGGGATTTATGGTTTGACCATTGTGTATATGTATTCTCATTACTTGGATAACAAAAGCTAGAGGAGATGGTGTCTTGATTCTTTGATAGCAAAGTGTGTTCTAATGTTACTATTATTGTTGCTAGAAAATAGACGGTAGAAGACATTATGGGTGTTGTGATGTGAAGGTATTTACCTATAGTATTTGATGGAAATGACCCTTAAGGTATGTTAAAATGTGAATGTATGATTTCAAAAAAATTAAATGTCTGAATGTTTGTAGAAATTACTGAACTAGTTGAAAATAGTGAAAAAATCAGCAAGGAAAACTTTAGATCTTGAAAAATCTATATAGTTTTCTAAAGAAATAGAAAATACCCACTTCATATTTTGTAAATCCAAAAAAAACCAATTTTTTTTTTCTAGTTAAGTAACAAGTGATATGAAATCCAAATATTTCAAAAAAATACCTTGAACCCTCCAAAAATTATGAAAATTTTACTGTCATGAAACTAGGTTTTGTTTATAGCCAATCCTAGGGTTTTAACACCTTATGAATTTAACAGTGCTATTTTTTTTTTCATTTAGAGACCTTGGTTGTATAGATCTGCATGAATTTTCTAGAAACCCAACTAAACCCTTGCAAATTGAAATCAAGAAAAATCCCTGAATAAACTAGAATGCTAGATTTAACAATAAGGACAATGGCATTTGGCTATGAAAAATGCTCTAATACTATGTCAGAGTAGGCTATAATCAAGGATAAACTAGATAGGATCGAATACATGAATAAAACTTGTATGAAGTAGTGAAATCTAGAAGAAACAATTCAAGGAAGAAACTTGTTTTCATAAATAAAAGTTGCATTAATAAACATTAATCAAGAAATATATATGAAGGTACCTTATATAGGTAGAAAATAAATGTATCCCAACATCTTCATGCATGTTGGATTATTTTCCTCAATAGCCTTTATTAAACCTAAGCAAGCTAACTAGACCATGTAGGTAAAACCACATAGTGAGAAAAAGCCTACACTAACAAAGAACACCTAAAGAAATTGTAAAACAAATTAAAGGAGGATTTTCCAAAGAAATAGTGATTCAAATAAAAATAAATAATAGCATATAAATTTATAAAAGAGGGTAACTCCAACAAAAATTTATTCTATAAATTAGTCCTAAACCAAGAGAAACCTCAATGTGGTCCTTATCTTAAAGCTTCAACATGGTAGGATTTTGCATAAACTAGAGCACATAGTCCCAACAGTAAAGTTATTCTTCCAAGATTTATTAAAATGATGGTGATCTCAAGGCACACCCTATATATTTAATATATAAGAGGGGTCCATTGGCCAAATCTGAAAGAACATATTTAGATAATCCTTCCCTTAAATGTCAAACCTTGCTTGCTCAATTTCAATTTCTAAATTACAAAATATTTTAATTCATTTGTAAAAATGAATTCCTTGTCTTAAGAACTTACAATAAATATGCATAAATTTTAATGAGATTATTTTTCATTACAATCTTCTATTGAACTTGTGTTGTTATGACCTAAATGTGTGTGTGTGTGTGTGTGTGTGTGTGTGTGTGTGTGTGTGTGTGTGTGTGTGTGTGTGTGAGATAACTAGTACATAATGGCACTACAATTGTCCATTGATTAGAAACTAAATTGAAAATGACATGGAAACATATAAACATTGAAATGTAAAATATTTAATAATTGAAATTGAAAAAATAAAATAAAAAATAAAATTTAGAAGTTTAAATACACTTATTTGCAATATATGTAAGCATCAGATCAAATTTTCATTAGTAATTCTACAACTAGTAGAAATCCAATCAATAAGGTGATTAATATGAAATTATACATTATGAAAAAAGGAAACACATTGTGATACATGATCACAAGAATCCATATTAAAATATTATCAAACATTTTTATTGATCAAACTTAACTAGTAAATCATAAGTAAATCAAAATTATCAAAATATAATTTAGGTCAATGGCAAACTTATATGATAGCTTAAATCAACAAGCAATCCTAAATATTTGACAAGTAAAGAAATATAATCTTCCTAAATATTTAAAAGGATGTATTTCTACAAATATAAATAGGTGTTAAATGTGAATAATTTTAGAAGAATTATTACTACCTATTAGAGGTACTATTGCTTTTGGCTTCGGCTTTTAGTTTGGTCAATGGTGCCATGCCACCCAATCATAATAACTTATAAAATATGTATTTACAATTTTTGAATGTTTTATGAATGGAATAATATTTTTTTAATGTATTTTTCAGTTACAATTGACTACAAATTTAATTTTACACAATTGCCCAACCAAATCATTTCAAATTCTTGTGATGCCTATTTTCCCAAAGTTTGGGGACTTCAAACTATGTTTTATTTAACCATTCCTAATGTTTTTAGAAAGGCCAAAATTTTTAATATTTTCCTCTGATTGACAGTAAACCTTGAATAATCTTCATAGACTATGCCAATGGAAGGCATTTCATCCTTCAAAAATAATATGGATATTGGTCGATATGGGAGGGGGGGGGGGTCTCAAGTAGGGTTAGTACATGTGAGTGTCTGATAGCAAAGGCCACTTGTGCCCTTATAGGTAGTGGAATTTCAATTTAACGAATCTAAAATAATTTGGGGTACTCATATATCTAAAATCTAGAGACATTTGTGGCTCTTCTAGGGTTCACACTGTTTATTTGTTTGTTATAGAGATGGAAAATGCAAAGCCTAAATTGACAGAGGTTTTGAAAGGAATGTTTTTTCCTCAGTGAACTAGAAATGGAGCTAAGTTTGATCGCTCTACTTAATTCATTCTTGATAAATGTGGCTATTATCCCTATGAATGAGGTTGTTTGTTCAATACTAAACTTATCTCTAGAAGATAGGGAAATTGTAATGATTTGGACCTCAGCAAATACTAATTTCTTATCAAGGTAAGTTAGTATCCATTTTAATTTCTCCCACTCCACAATATATCATTATTTGATATCTAACCTCAAGAAAAAAAATTATTAGCATTCAGTTGATTCCACAAATATAGTATTATTGTTGCATACTATAAATTGTAGAGTTATAAAATATGGATTCTTTTGACTTGTGTGCAACAAGTTTTAGGACAATAGATCTCAATGGTTTTTGTAGTTGTATTGTTGGCATCAAGGTAGGGTTCAACTATCACTGAAACATGTGTGGTATAATATGTCATATAGGTAAAAATATTAAATCATCCTTAAATTATGATTTGATTTTATTCAAGCCTATGCAAATTAGTAAAACTAACAATAAGGGAATTTGAATAAATTTTTTAGGGATTTTAAAAATAAAGACCTAGCTATGTAATATTATGATGGGGAGATTTATATTATTATTGAGTTTAGTGGTGGGGAAGAATAATTATTATTGTTTCTCTATGTACTCTTAATTTTGTAAAAGAAACCAACATCTAATTTGTACTGATTCTTGAAAAATGAATTCATTAGTTTTATTCAATGTCATGTAAATGATATTGTCATTTTAATTACCATTTGCTTTGATCCCCCTCTAAAAGTTTCCCAACAATTGGAAAATATATCAATTCAAAGGTGTTGTATCAAATTCTGCTTAACATACATAACATAATTTAAACATTTTTTCTTTTACGAAATCTTTCGTTTTCATAAATTTAAATAATGGATACTCACGAGATTTTCTATTAATTACATTGTTTGATATCATTTCATGGAATATGGTCATTGTATTGTAATTTATTTTTACCAAATAAATTAATATTTAGATTACCTTTGAAATTTTTGTGAATTTAAATTGGGAGAGAATCCCAACCAATTCCACTTGGGCTTCCTTGAAACTTTTTATCATGCCTCTTGACTACTTTATAATATTAAGCACTTCTCAATATATATATATATATATATATATATATATATATATATATATATATATATATGTGTGTGTGTGTGTGTGTGTGTGTGTGTGTGTGTGTGTGTGTGTGTGTGTGTATGTATGTATGTATATGTATGTATATATATATATATATGTATGTGTGTGTGTGTGTGTGTGTATATATATATATATATATATATATATATATATATATATATGTATGTATGTATGTATGTATGTATGTATGTATGTATGTATGTGTGTGTGTGTGTATGTATGTATATGTATGTATGTGTGTGTGTATGTATGTATGTATATGTATGTATGTATGTATGTATGTATGTATATATATATATATATATATATATATATATATATATATATATATATATATATACACACACACACACACACACACACACACACATGTAGACTTACAATAATAGGGGCAAGCTTGTGGCTTCTCTTATTTCCAAACCAAAAACCCAAACACAAAACATGATAAATTATGTTGTAATTAATTCATAGTTCATGTAACACAGTACTTCCAACACTAGTAATTACCTTTAAATTATCTATTTTGTATATCTGATGAGCTCGATCTGCATCCCCCTATTGCAATTCATTTTTTCACATTAAATTACTTTTGATGCCACTTACAATCCAACTAAAAATTTCATTCTTCATATAAAATGATAACAACCCCAATGACACAACCCTACACCAAATACTCAAATTACAACATGATCCTTGTTAATACATAATAATAGATATCATATAAATTTTGAATGATACAAACCCTATTAAATACCTTAGAAATTAAAATTGGATTTGAATTCAAATATTTCAACAAATCCTCTTATCAAATATTAAATTTTCCTCTTATCACAAATATAACTCTTCAACAAATCCTTTTAGCACATATTAAAGTTGCCTTATTACACATACAACTCTTCAACAAACCCTTTTATCACATATTAAATTTGCCTCAATGTTATGCTGAATGATGAAATATTCAATGTTCTTTTAATGTTGCTAATATCAATTAAGTACGATTTTTCAAACTTGACAACTTCCAACTACTCCATGTTATGTTGATATGAATTACCTCCAAATCACCATGTACATCTAAAATTTTCACCTTCAAAACACCAAGAACATGTAAAAATTTCAGAGTTTAGGTTTAAAATAACATAGTAATAGTAAAAAAAATAATTACATTTATAATTTGAATGTTTAAATGAAATATTTTCCCATAAACCCTATGAATATTCATTGTCATGCCAATTCTATGCACACCTCATGTTTTTAAAATGTTATCCTCTATTTACATCCATGTCATCACAATAATATTATGTTATTACTATTATCATAGTTAATTGTTTTTATATATTAGATAAATATTATCCATTTTTTAAAATTACAGTACATGTACAATTTTTGGATATATTGCTAAATAAGATGGAACTTAGATGTAGGATGTCCAACTACCCCATAGATTTCACAAAATTTTGTTTTCAATTTTGGATAGTCATTTCTATGATGTCCCTCTTGGCCACATTATACATACCATAAGCCTAACTTAGGCTTATCATTTTCATGCATGTCATTCATATTCATCATTAAAACATCTAACTTAGCTTCTAATTTTGATTCCACCGATGGAAGATCTATATAATCTTCTATCTACTCTACTTGTATAGTAGTAGATTGAGCATCAACCTTGGTGGAGAATTGGCATTGTGCAATAGCGGACCTTATTCCCAGTCATATACCCTCTAAAAACTAAGCATCCTTATTTTTGTCTTATAAAATAAAATCAATTTTTTCCATCACATCGAAAAACCAACAATCATATTCTCCAACCATTTATCCAAAAAATTTGTTGAATTTCATTCAAGTCTTGAGTAACTTGAATGGAAAAATATTTTACCTTAAAATTTGCTACTAAAAAATATTTGTTTGACATTAAAGGAATTTACATTTATTTCTAAAATGAACTCCAAGGCATGTCTTGCCAAATCCCCTATGAGTTTGCACATTTTCACATCATCTAATATTACGCTTTTTACAATACATTTCATTTCATAGGTTACCAAACATTTTTCATGGTTTGTAGACCCGTCATATGGAATTAAAGGAAATAACATACCTTAATTAAGTGTCATAACTGGTAAGCTGGTAGTTATGACTACATATGTCTGAATACTAGCAACTGTGACTATTATGACTGGTGATGACTATGCACTTGTTATTACTATGTTAGATGACTATGTACTATTCACTATGACTATAGGGTGTTTCACACTAATATTTTTAGGAGTAAATATAAATCATACTTCTTGTATTTTTTTCTTTCTAATTCCCACTTGGTTTGTATATTGAGATTTCTAAACTTGTCAATAAAGGAATCAAACCAACCTGAATCTTCCTCTATTTATCTATTTTTTCTTTTGTCAATAAATAAAGTGGGATTGGGGGATGTGTACCCTTGAAATGAATGAATTTTATCTCTAAATTATTCTAACTTTGAACTTGAACCTATGATATTAATGCCTTCAAAATTGATTTTTTTTCAAAAATTTCCTTCCTGATTCGAGCTAAAAACCCTTCCCTTAACTGTGATCTATCTCTAATTCCTAACTATTTTACCTCTACATCATTGCTTCCAGCATCTTCTTACTCATCAGTCTCTTTCTCATATTTTATGTACCCTTTTATTTCATCATTTTCCACATCTTCTCTCAGTAACCTCTCTTCTCTAACATCTTTTTCTTACATTTCTACATCTCTAGCACTTCCTTCTCTACTCATAGTCCCATTCGTAGTTACTTCTAGGTATTTTATCTTATTCCACATTCTTTGTTATCACATTTCCCTTTCTAATCCCAAAATTTTCTTCTTATTTGGAGTCTTTTCACCTTCCATTTTCTGGGATCAGGTTCATGTTCTTTTTACTTAAATCTTCATCATTCATTTCCTCTTACATGCACCCCTATGGTGCCTAAAGTGACTACTCCATGTTGGTTAGAATAGGTACCATGGCCTTTTCCATAACCAACATATTTATCAACAAAGGTAGTCACTAAAAAAATTTCTCTCTAATTCCTTAGATAAATTGATATTGCACAGTCTCAAAAGTTAAATATCTTTATATTGTAAACTCATTAATATAACCATCGATTTCAGTCTTCATATAATAATCTATGACTCAGGTCCACTTGGTATCTAGGTTGCACAGTCTTTCTAATTTTTCTTGGTCTAGACTATAAATTTTGTTCTCTTTAGACTAAAATGATAGTATTCTAATCTAGCTATCCATGTAGTTAATAATCTGGGCAACTCGTATTAGAAATTTTCATAAATTTTTCCATAGATGTATTCTTGGATAATCCCCTCTACATTTTTTTATGACTCTTCATGTTTCTTTTTATGTAATTTTTTTGATTTTCTCATCTAACCATATTTATACATATCTCTACCTTGGAAACTATCTCAACATATTTCATCTAAATAAACTCCATGCTCACCTCACCATTATTAGCAAAGGTTCTTAGAAATAATATAGAACATGTTAATCATAGGGATAATTTGCACAATGGAGAGTAAAATAGAGCACAAAAGAGACAAAATCATTACATACCATCTACAATATACAAAGATCCACCTAACTCAACTACCAATAGAAAATAGAACATAATCAACATAGCATTCAATAAACAGATTAAATTAAAATAGAGTACTCACTTTGCATTAGCCATATATAAAATAAGATTAGGAAAAACCATAACAGAATGATTCTATTAATATATATCAACACATCGAAACCATATTTTGTTACAACAAAGTGTTATATATAATATTTTACAATTTGTTGTCTCTTCACATTCTAGCCTTTTGAGATATGAAAAGAAAGACTCTTCACATTCTTCTATTGCATAATGACAGAGAATGGCCAATGAAAAAGCACTAGGTATTGATGGTTTTAGTTATGAATTCTATAAAATTATCGAGAAATTTGTAGGGCTCAACTTGTTTTAAGTTTACAAAGTAGTGTAATATAAGTCATTAGGAACTAACATCATCAAAGAAAATATGATCCAAAACTCAAAAGTTTTGGTTGAAGAATATTTCAAGAACACACAAATAATAATTCTATCTCTGAGAAGAGATGTTTTATTGCTTAAAATTGTAGATACAACATATGCCTATCTCTGGGAAGAGATGTCCATTTTCTTTTTTGGGCTATATGTCTATTTATATGTATTTTTGAAGGTAAGAGGAGGATGTGGAAGGTCAGCAATATCGATGGGGATGAAATGGTTCAACTTCCATGAATTACAACAATACATAATTTGAGAAAATTACTATTTTTACAAACTTACTATTTTTAGACTACACTACTAAAATTGAAATTTATGGCACTTCCATTTGGTTTTGGGGGGTCAAAACCCACCAATCAGAGCTCTGTGCCATCTCACAACATTCCCCTCATTCTTAGATTTCCAATGGTTCAAATGGGGAGTCAAACGGAGCTATGGTACAGAAGTTATGGCTCCCATAAGTTCTTCCACCAATTGGGGTAAGACCATCCCCTAAATTATCCCCTAAAATGTTGCCTAGAGCATTGCCTAAAGTGTTGTCTAGATCAAAATATTAAATTCATCTCTAATCTTGGAGATCTGGAGCTTATTACCAATTTTTTCCCAATCACCCTTTTTATTTTTTTTATAAAATCATTGTCATGGCCCTAGTGAATTGTTTCACTATGGTATACCTATAATCATACAAACTAAATAAATGGGCTTCATAAAAATAGATATATACTATATAATCTAATTATATTTTTGGAGTGAGTGGCATCGGATTAGGCCTCTTGATAAAGGACCATCTTTCTCAAATTTGATTTGGAAAAATCTTATGATTGAATAGAATTGTCCTCTATTCTCATTATGCTAAAATATTAGGGCTTTGTCCAATTCTTTCTTTTGATAGTTCAAACTTTGTTTTCTAATGCATAACCCCACCTCACCACCAATGGGCACAAGTCCAAATGATTTGTATTTTTTCACTCCATAAGATAGGGTTTACCCTCTAGCTCATGCTTTGTATGTTTTGGTAGCTAAGGCATTTAGTTATCTTCTTTTTCACATAGTATATTGAGGACTTATCAACTTGGTATTGTTTTTCCTAATCACTCCCATAAATGAGAAAGAATATTCCTTCTTAGAGGTGCTTAAATTCCTTGGATTTTTTTACAAATCCACGATGTCTAATTTGTAATGGGCTAAAACCCATGCAAATAAAAACAGAATGTCTTTTCCTAAATGGCTCCATCATTATCAATGGATGTGAATACAAAAATAAGAGATATTTAAATTTCTTGATATTCATTTTACTTTTGATATCTCTCCTTCAAATCTATGTAATTATGTCATTGATAGAGTGAAAAAGAAGGTTTCATATTATATTTTCAAACCCCTTTATTTAGATAGTAAATTTTAGGTTTGTACCAAAATCCTTGCAGCTATTCATTTTTATTCATGTTGGACCCCCTCCAAAGACATGATAAATTATAAAAGGCTCATAGAGATTTTATTTGGGACAATGCTAAGCAAACAAGAGGTTATCATAAGGTCACTTAGAACATACGTTGCCTTCTTCATGACAAAGGAAGAATGGGCATCATTGATGTCTATAGACAAAGTATTGCCCTTTGTTCTAAGTGGGTGGTTAGAGAAATTAAATGTAATTGTGCCTTGAAAATTATTCTAAGGTAATGTATCTCTATAAGTACCTCCTATGGTAAAATAGTTAAAAAAATTGGTTTAAACACCCTATTGATTACCACTACCCCAATTTGGATAGAATGATCTTTTGTAGCCAAGAGAATTTGGAAACATTTTGAAGAAATGAAGCCTTTTCAAAATGAGTTGGAGTTGGATATCATAGTGGTCTTTCCTTTAATGACCATAATATCAAGTGGTCCCCTATAATGAGAAATACTAGTCTTTATTTAGTAGAAATGTCAAGGATAAAATATATGCATATATTTAAAAAAGGCATTCACACAATTAAGTATATGAATTCTTATCAAGATTGGATTACACATAATTTAATAAAAGAAGAATATAAGTTTCTTAATATGGACTTACTTTTCATTTTATGTATCCAAGAGTTTATCTCTAATGTCATGTTGCATAAGATCGGTTTACAACCTCCATGTGCATGGTGGAAGGACATGTTAAATTGGCATTGGAATTTAAAATATTTGCCTAGAACTTGGCTCACTGAATATGCCCATGCAAATATGTCAAAAAACTCCCTAAGAAGGGCTATAAAGAATTCAAATTATTCCTCAATGAGGGATGTACCTAATTTGATCCACTTTGGGTCTTCTAAAGTCCCAATGTAGACTTTTGTAGTATCCTCTACAAGGAGATTGCATCCATCTTTTCAAATGGTTGGAAAGGATGTAAATTGGCCAGCAATGACAAAGTCCTCTAGTCAAACTGGTTCTTTAAGTTCTCCCAAAAAGGATGAATTTGAATATCCTAATTGTAGCAAAGGCCATGTAACAAACAATGTAGGAAATTCTTGAACAATTTGATCAAAAGCATGCTTTTACTATGTATTGAGCTCAGACCCAAAAGCAAGTGTGTTATTGTTAGTCTTCTAATCTTCATTCGAAGAAGGGTGAACATCCCTATCTAGTGGTGCAAAAAAAAATACCAAGAGATTAGCCTTGTTCTTGACTTTTACCTTGGTCCCAAAGAGCCTCAAAGAGGTTTTCACTTTGGGACCTCAATGTTTTATTCTTTTATTTTTGGCTAAGGGTGTTCACCCACTCTCTAAAGTAGGTTGCATGATCCAGTTTGATAGAGAACCCCTTTTTATGGTCTCCCAAGGGAACATTATCTCTTAGGCCCATAAAATCACAAAAGGCCTCATCATTATCAAACTCATCTAAAGGTATCGTGGATTCTCGTTGGTCCCAATCTATTAGTTGAGGATGATATATGGTAAGTGGGGAATACCAAATTCATGGAATGATGATATAAATAGTATATGGGCCGAATAAGTTGGTACTGGCTAGGTCTTCGTATATGTTATGATTAGACTATGCTTTGTTGTTGGCATCATCGTCACTAGTCATTGGTGTAGGAACATGAATAAGATACATGGGATCACCCCAAGTGGTTTAAATATAATACCCTGAGTTTATTTATATTTAGTCATAGAAATGGGCTCAATAGTACCATTTTGATTTACCCCAAGCTTCTACCTTCATAAGCATGGGTATCTAGAATCTTTTTAGGGATGGGATACTTTGTACTTTAGTATAAATCAACCAATTATTCATTATATAACCAAGAATAATCATTTTCAAGTGGGTCTTGTTATTGGCTAGTGATTGATGTGAAAATAATAGACATTAGGATATGAAGCCTTCCTTTTCCCTTTTGCCACCATTCCATACAAATTGTCTCTGATTTAGGCCTTCTGTAAGAGTTGGGATTCTGTAGAAGCTTATGGAAGGTATCTTGAGTAAAATACTCTCTTGAGCCATTGTCCAAAATGGTAAAATGATTAGAAATTTCAATAAGAGGTGTATGTGAATTTGAGGCAAGGCTATCTATGGCTATGTAATTGGTCTCTGACATTTCAATAATTATCTCCTTATCTTTGTCCTTCTTTGGTATTAGTTCTAAACCAAAATGATAATTATAGCTTTCATATTCAACCTCTAAATGTTTGCAGTGTTCATATGGATATAAATATCCATGGATAGTTACCTCCATCCTAGAATGAGGGAACTTGATACACTGGTACAAGGTTGAAGGTATTTCATAGATTTTGTGTATCCACGATCTACCCAAAATCAAATTGTATGATAAATCTAGGTCTAACACATGGCAAAGTGTGTCATGGGTCAAAGGCCCAATGGTCATTGGTAGACTAATGGTTCCTTACAATTCCCTCTCTATATTTTCATAGGCCTTAATAGTAATAGTATTTTGTTGAAGGTCATCTATTATATATACCAAATACTAGATTAACTTCAGGGACACAATATTTAGGCATCATCCATGTCTATGAGTATATGTTTAACTTTGTGCCACATGATGACAACTTTAATATACAATGGGTTATTATGGAGAGGGCCAAGGGATGACATATCACTTTGGTTTAAGTTTAACTATTATCCTGAGGCTAAGTGTCCAACCAAAGCTTAAAATATGTCTGATGTAATGTCATTGGGCACTTGGGATTGGTCTAGGAGTTCTATAATGATACTTTTGTGGATGGTAGATGTACATAAAAAATCTAGAGTAAAGATTTGTGCAAGTGTATTGTGGAGTTATTCCATAACATCATATGTTTTTTCCTTAAGAGTGGTAATTGGTTTACTCATATTCGGCATAGTGGGTTGGATTAGTTCATTGGTAGGGGGTTGTGGGCATAGGATGGTGAATTTAGAAAGTCAAGTTATGATTGAACAATCTAGATTGGGTATAGGACCATCATGACTAGAAAATGATGGATATGGGATAAAGAGGATATTTCTTGATGTGCTTGGATGCGGTCATGAGGCAATGAAGGGTTAATGACATAAGGACTTGAGATGGTAATCCTCAGTTCTATTGAGCTTAAATATGGTCATAGGTCAAGGAAGGATTATCGATATTGGTAGGTTGATGGGCATTTTTAGGTAACGGTCTTGGTCTGCTGGTATTCAATCTAGTATTGATGGTAATGGTAGAAACATGACCTCCCACAATATGAATTATTACTTTATTTTAGTTGTGTGCAACTATGTGATAGGTATGTGGGTTATGGGGGTCATTATGGCCTTGGTTCTATCCATTTTATGGTTGACATTGTTGTTAGTGTTACTATTATTTTTGTTGTTGATATTTTTGTGGTCTTCATTGTTTTTGTTGTTGATTAGTATTGCTATGTTGTGGAAAAATATTTTGGTAGATACCCAAGTTTTGATTAGAAGTAGATGCTCTATTATCCAACTAGATCTCTCCATTTTTTAACATATTCTTAATGAGGTGATTCAACTTCACAAAACAACATTTAGAATGCCCATGAACATGATGGTATTCACAAAACTCAAGCTCTTTATAATAATCTAGATAAGGTACTCCTTATAAAAAGTGTTTTGGAATCAGCCAACTAATCAAATTGGTCATGGCTAATTTTTGAAACACTACTTTAATAGGCTCACCAAGGTCACTGAAGACTCTAGGAATGGGTTTTCTTCTTGGAGGAGGAATTTGAAAAAGTGGTGGTTGTCGCATTTGAGGAGCTAGCCTAGGTTGAGGCATAGACTGTGCTTGCTAGATAGGCTACATTTATGGGAGAGGCTGAGCAAACAATGTTTGCACCATTTGAACATGACACAACTCTATGACTCAATTACCAACAACATTATTATTATAGTTATATGGCTTAGCTTTTTCATAGTTATTATTCTGAATGGGTGTAGATGTTTGAACTTGGACTAGACTAGGGCTCTGACTTGGGCCCAAATTTTGGTTGTGGCTCTAGTTTTGGTCTCAAGAAGATAACTTAATAACCCCTTTATTAATGATGGATTTTTCAATTTGTATACCTTTTTCAATGATCTCCTTGAATGTGTGAGCACACTAAAGCTCCAAGTGATAAGATATTTTGTTGTGAATTTTTTTGCTAAACATAACTACCAATTATTTATCTGGTAGATTATGCATGAAGTGACTAGCAAGTGCTCTCCCTCGTTATAAGTAACTCGCAAAGATTTCACCAACTTTACGCTTGGTTTGACTCAAATCAACTATTGAAATCTCATGTTTGATATTGTAGGAGAAATGTTGTACAAACTTATATGAAAGATCATTAAATTTAGATATTGAATTCTTTGGCAACTTAAGAATCCACTCCAAATCCTTTCCAATCAGACTTCGAGGAAAAATAAGAAGTAGGTAGATGTCACTATAGGCTACTAGCTATCAAGAGATAAAAACATCTTTTAAATGCTCTATAGGGTCTGCTTTACCCCTATATTTTTTAAATTTTGGTGGCTCATATCTTGGAGGAAATGGTATTTGGAGATACTCCATGTTAAATGGATATGAACACACATCATCCAATTTGAACTTCTTAGTTTGTTTTCCCATTTGAATAACTATAATTACATCCTTCATCTATTACAATTCTTTGACAAAGAAACTTGATGCAATAGTTGGTTTTGGTTGTGTTTGGATGATCAAATGTGGATTACTTTTATCGATATATAGTGAAGGAATGGATTATTATGGAGTGTTAATTTTATGGACCAATTGACCAGGAATATGCATCCATATATTAGGATTAGGTTGTTGATACTACATGCATTATTAGTAAATATTCTAGTTTGGATTTAGAATATGGCTTTGGCTCTAAGGAAATTGGGGCTATGATGGAAGTATGTGGCTTTATGGAAGGTACAATGCATGTTGCATTTGAATAGGTACTTACTACTGATTAATCAAACCCAATGGTATAAATTGTACTTGTTGACTAATTCCCTATCTTTGAATATGTGGTAGATATTGGGTAAAAGGAAACTATTGCCTAATAATAGGTACTTGCTAGATATTGGCACCTATTTATTAAAAAAACACCTATTGTGAACTAGATGCCCATTAGGTATTTGATATTTTTCATTGACCAATAGGAACATGTGGTTTACTAGACAATGTGTGCGATTATTGAGATATGTTAGTTTGCATCTATTGAGGTGGAACTTTTGTTGCTAGCTATTGAGATGAAACATTTGTTACCACCTATTAAGGTGGCATAATGTTCTACCTTTGCTGAAGTGGTAAATTGGTATGTGTTTGTGGCCATGAAATATTAGTTGTTTCTTTCTAGGTTAGGGTAACATTCATCATTTATTGAGATAAAACATTGGGTAATGCCTGATTACTTATCCTTTGTTATTGCATTCTTAAAGAAGCATCTAGTTGAGGAGTGGAAGTAAACTACTATGGTTAGGAAGTAAGCAGTCCTTTTCCATATTGTTGTGAACCACTCATGGTATTGGCAAGAGGCACTTTTGTTTTGGATTATTTTGTGGTGCATTTATTCTACCTTGGCCCAAATTAGGAAATACTTGTGTGTTATCCATTACATTTGGCACTTGGTCCTAAGCAGAAGCCACAGTCACTTATTAAATGATTGGGACATTAAACATGTTGACTAATGAAGTACCTTGGGAAAATGGGTCCATAATTGGATTAATATGACCCAACAAATCAACTGGCACTCCTACTAAAGGAGTTAGCTCTATAAGTGGGGTATTTGATATGGCCATAACATTGAAATTCCACACTAGATTAAGATAAGTTTGATATGCTTGATGAATTTGTATGAATTGGTCTACCATGGTGCCCTTTCCCTTTGTAATCACATTCAGATCTTGGTTTAACATTGGATGAGGGCTTGATGGTAACAATTATAAGCTTGTTCGATAGGTTTGGTATAAGGTACACTACGGGGCACTCTAACTAGATAAGGTAGATTTTCATGGGAAAATATTTCATAAAATTAGATCCTACATCTACGACTCTAACCAAAACCTCATCATTATTTTCAATCAAATGATAATAGAACAAGTACAGGTCATAACTTGATGGCATGGTAACATGGTAAGGTTATTGTTGGACTTGTTTGATAGTAGATGGTACACTAATAAGGTATTGAGTTGTCTATTCTTGCTCCTACCCTAGAGAAGGAGGTGTACTAACTAGATAGTGCACTAATGGATCTTGGCCTTATTTCACATATTGATTTGTCTAAGGGAGATATGGATCCATCTCATAAACTAAATTATCTACATATGGGTCTTGAATAAAGGAATCATTCATGATTATGTTTTCATAATCTATATTATACATGGTCCCACTATGTGTATACCGAGGCATATCCAAATCCATGACTAGGGTCTCATGAATAAAAAGGTCTAAAGCTCACAAAAACACTTGAAACATAGTCTAAAAAATATCGGTCGATGCTTGTAAATATCTTGAAACATGGTCTAGATGGAAAATTTGGTCTATCACTGTAAATGGTTTAAACTTGGCCTAGAATGGAACTCTTATAAAAAATTATCAATGGTAAACCTAGTCTTAAATATGCCAATATTCTAAGGTCCTTCACACAAATGTTCAAATGAAAGGAAAATTTGAATCCCAATCTTGGAGAAGTGTTTCAAACAAATCTAATCTAGGTCTAAAATGATAAAGGTGCTAGGTATTTGGTAAAAAGGCAAAAAGATAGAAATAAAAATGCATGACCTAAATCTAAAATGTTTAAGGCAATGTTAGGTCTTGCAAAAAATAAAGATCTAAAAGGTAATAAATAACTGATGTCTGAAAGAAACAGCCTTTAGCTCTATTCAAAGAGGCCCAAAGGGTAAAATAGCTAAATAGGTAGAGGCAAGGATAAAACAAACTCAAAATCGCTCTAACAAAGGTACTAATTTTCCCAAAGGTAGTCATAATCAGTGGCGAAGGTAACACAAAAGCTTAAAACTTGTGTAGGGCAAAGGTACTGATTTTCCCAAAGGTGGTTATAATTAGTGAAAAATATATTTAGAAAAGGTAGAATAATTATATATTTTATCAAAAGGATAATAAAAATTTTCCCAAAGATGGTTATAATCATTTAACATGAAAAACAAGGCTAGATTGAAAAATAAAAGCCGATTTAAAATAAAAACTCAAAAACAATCTCAACTAAGGAAAAAAGTTTGAAACACTCTGATTCAATCTTGGCACATGGATTTTTAAAACAAACTTGACCTTGGTATAAAGCATTCACTCTAGCAACATGCCTAAAACTAATTAGGAAAGTCAATCTCAAGTAATCAAAATAAGAGAGATGAATAAAGCATTCAATCCCATAGTTTTAAGCATTCTTGGCACATGATTTTTTTGGGGGAGAAAGCTCAATGGTTGGATTATATTCCTTTTATATGTAACTTATTTAGAGATATAGTTTTAT
>JARHVA010000558.1:2522500-2595000 GCA_037957365.1 Torreya grandis | reverse complement strand
GTTATTTCTCTACTCCTCCTTAGTTTGAGGAAGGGGTGATTGGAATCCTCTGCCGCACATGGGAACTTTGTTATTTCCTTATGATGATGAAGCTTGTCTATGATGGGGTGGTCCAAATGGTAACTTTGTTTAGCTTCCTTCTTGTTGGGGCAACATTGTTCCTTTGTGCCTCCTTGAAACTAGTTAGGATGATTGGGTGGTGCCCGATCCTCCTTTTGTTGAGTCTTTCACTTAGAATGTCCAAATTCCCAAAGATTATCCACCTCCACCTCCTTTTGGGGTTGGATCATGTAACTAAAGATTTATGTTTTTTTTATGTCTTTTTATGTATCCTTATGATCTCTAGGTTGTCATGTATGATTGACAATTTTTTTATTTTGAGACATGTCTTCTCACCGACACAAAATTTAAGATATTCATACCAAAAAATCACTTTATTGTTATAAATTTTTTATTTTTATTATTTTTAATTAATAATAAATATAATGATACAATCCCATAGTAATATAAGAACTGAGTGAGTATATGGATATTTAATGTCACCACACTAAAATGTTGTCGAGAATCGATAACAAACATGTCAGCTTTATAAGCTTTTCCACATATGAATGGAGTACCCCTTCAAGGTATATTTAGTATGGTCCAAACTCTAGAAGGTATACCTATTCAGAGTACAAAAAGAACTATGTGTTAGACAAGTAAATTATTTTGCCTCCAAGAGTAAATAAAAATCCAAAGGTGAGGAATCGGAGCTTGATCCTCACCCACAATTATTTTGCCTCCACGAGGCCTATTCTGGAGCTTGTGTATATATCACTATATGTAGATATCTACAGGGTTGTGCCTTGTGTTCCACAAAAAATGTGTTAGACAAGTAAATATAGAGTAGTCAAAGCGAAAGCCTGCAGTATTTTTCATGGCTTAAATGCTTGGAATAATAAAACATTGGCCAGTGATAAGACATGGACCTATCTTTATTTCAGATTATTAAGACTTTCCAAATTCCAATTGATATGTCCACATATTTCATTTTCAGCATCATATGTCGACATGTTGCATTATTAAAAATAAAAGATTCCCATGGAACACGAGACTACCACCGAAAAGTCTCACATTGTAAATCAATCCGAGACAAACAAGAATGGAATAGCTGAAACTATATTCTCTATGGAAACAAATCACTCAGGGAAAGTAACATTTAAAAATTGTTTTAGTAAATAAAAGTGGTAAATGGGTTTGGGTAAATGTAAAATAGTTTCGAGGGATCTTAAAACATAAGTTCTCTCGATCAAAATGGGAACTAGCAAGGAGAAATCAAACCCAAAGAAAAACAAACACTGTGTGTAAAACATAGTCAAGTAAAGGGCTAAAAAATCATAAAGAGAGCACTGAAATAGAAATTTACAGTCCCACTACCACTCATCACAATTGTATGTGAAAGAATTGATGAATGTCAAAAATAGGGTTGAGTGTTTGGAAGCCAAGGAGCAAGAAAGTAATGACAAGCTCCTCGAGTTAATGGAAGTAAATCAGAACTTACTGAAGAACAACAAGGTGCTAAAGGAAGAGGGTGTAACGCTGTAAGATGCAATAAAAGCAAGGAACATGAGTGGCAAAATATGAAGCTAACTTGGCAAAGCATGATAAAATCAACTAAAATTATAGGAATGGAGGCTCAAAGAGGTTAACAATCAAACATTTAGAACCTAGGGATGTATGTAAATAACAGAGAGCTCATAGCAAAGGAGAATAAAACATGGGCACAAGTCGTTAGATTCTCAACAAGAATGGTTTTAAAATAAGAGATAAACATGAACGCTGATAGAATGCAAGAAAGAGAGGGCACAGAAAGACAAAACAAGGCAAGAAATGTCATTATAAGATAAGTAAGGGATTATGATAAAAATAAAAACACTTCCAATCTTGCAACTGACTTCTTGAGAGAAAAGTTGCATTGGCAAGGGGAAATCTACCAAGTCAGGAGGATTAGAAAGATATGTGACAAATGGATAGACCTATCAAAGTTATCATGGTAAATAGGGAATAGAATCTCCAAGTCTTAAGTAAAAAAATACTTCTTAGAGGATCTTGCTTCTTTCTAAATGATGACTTAACAATAAAACATAAAGAGGAGAGAAGGGTAGAATTGGCTAAAATTAGGACAGCAAGGGATGAAGGAAAAAAAGTGTGGTTATACAATGGAAAAGTGATTATCATAAATATAAGATCCCATGGTAAGTTTGAGTAGCAAAATGGAAGCAAAGAGAGAGTGGTTATTTCTAGGTTTAAAATAAATGGAGGTCAACAAACAGAGACAGAAAGGGGCAAATGATCAACTCTGAGTTTTTTACACCATAATAAATAGTAATCAAGGACCCCCAAGCACATTTAAATTTAGTGTGCTGGAATTGTAGAGGCTACTCTTGTAGGAGGGGCCATGGGCTAAGGCATATTGCTGAAGGATGAGACATAATTTGTCTTATTGAAACACATGAACAAAAACGTTGCAAGACTCCCAGTTTTGAAGGTTACATGAAGTTTGTGGTTTGGAACAAAGCAGTGGGCAATGGTAAAGGGTACGATGACATAATGGTTTTAGTGAAAAAAGTTGAAGGATGTATAATTTAGTTGGAAAGAGAAGACACAAATAAACAATACATTTGGGCCAAATTTTCAAAAAATGGGAACCACATAAACATTGCAGCGTGTTATTTTGCTCCCTAGATCTCAAAAACTTGCAAAAGAAATGGTTTTGATAACAAAGATTGATATGCAGCCATAAAAAAAGATATCTCAGTGTATTCCCAACAAGGTGAAGTTCTTATTTTGGGAGACTTCAATGCTAGGCAAACAAATGGTTAAGCTAATATTTTATGTAGTAAGGAGGATCATAATCCTATCTAACTTATGGAAGAAGAGAATCAATAATGGGTGAAATGTTCAGAAGATAATAAGGGCATCAATCATTATGGTGAACAATTGATTACTTCGTGTGGCACCTTTGATCTAATCATTTGTAATGGCATCGATAGATGGAAGAAATTTGACAATTTTACTTACAACACATACAACGGGAAAAGTGTTGTTGACTATGCAATTTGTTCTAAAAGCTTGTTGAAAAAGATAGAGGAGGTCATGATTGGGGATCACTTTTGGGAGTTAAAATATGATCATAGATCTATATACATAAGACATGCATAGTCGATAAAAAGTCAACAATAAAAAAATGCATCGCCCACAACAGCCAATTAAAAAGGGTAGAGTTCTTTTAAATCAAGAAAACCATAACAGCTTCAAGGCATCACTAGAGCATGTTGTTCCCAAAATCCATCACTTGTTTTTGGGGACAACATATCAACTATTTTGGTCCTGCAGGCCAAAATTCTCTCTTTCCTTCTCAAAACATGTTCTGAGCGCTCAAGTTCTTTAATTATTCAACAGGTGGGCTCTCATAAAAGAACAAGTTCCAAACACTTAGGCATTTCAAGGCTGGTTCAACACTGAAGTTCAACCAAAAAGTCCATCGATAGGCTTCAAACAAATGGAATGAACCATTGAACCATTGAACCCCACTACATCAAGGTTCAAAGGTTTAATGGGTTCAAAGGTTCAATGACATCGATAGACTTCAAAGAGTTAAACACTTCGGCAAAGTTCAAAGTTCAACTGCTTTAAAAATTTCAACGGCTTCAAAGAACTTAAAGAAAAGAAGGCTTTGAAGAGTGAAGGTTAAATTGTTGAACTATTGAACCTTGAACCAAAATGGTTTAATGAGTTCAATAAAATCAAAAGACTTAAAGAAAAGAAGACTTTGAAGAAGAAAGATTGAACCGTTGAACCTTGAACCAAAAGAGTTCAAAGTTCAAAGGTTCAACGAGTTTAATAGAAAAGAAAAGATCCAAAAAGTTTGAAGGACTAAAGGATTCAAAGAAAGAGAATGAACCATTGAACTTTGAACCAAAATGGTTTAAGGTCTAAAGGTTCAAAGGTTCAACAGAGATCAAAAGACTTAGAGAATAAAAGGATTCAAAGAAAGAGGATGAACTGTTGAACCATTGAAATTTGAACTGAAATGGTTCAAAGGTTAAACTGGTTCAAAGAGTTCAACCAGTTCAAGAAGTTCAAAGTTCATAAGGAAGCTTTGAGCAAAGGAAGTAGAAGATTCCAGAGATAAGTTTGAAGAGATGGTTTAACTGATTGAACCAAGGAGCTGATTGAACAAAGGAGCCGATCAAGCTACCCAAACTATTGAACCATTAAACCAATGAACTCTCCTTGTTCAAAGGTTCAAAGTTCAACGTGGTTCAAGTGACCAAGTGACCAGTCATGTCCCTGTGGACATCAAATTTAGGGTAATAAAATACCCATTTATTTTCAAATGTGGCGCAGACCTGAGAACAATCTCAGTAACCAATTGAAGAAGAAGCTAAAAGAGCCAGTAGAAAGGGAAGATATAGCTTGAGAGCTTAGATCACAAAGAAAAGGAGAAAATACAACAAGAAGTGGTGATGAAAGAGGGAATGATGCAGAAAGACTAGAAATATCTATGCAAAAGTTATTCTAGCAGGTGAAACAGTCCACCAGGTGGACATCAGAGAGTGCAAGCACTCAAGGATGCGGCCAATTTTTCTCTATCAAGTAAAGGTGAAGTGGACAACTGCACAAATATCTAAAAATAGACCCAATGACCCATGATGAGGTGAAGACATTTGGGATAAATTGACATGCCACCATTAAGGCCAATGCCCTGTTCCAGCATGGCCCTTGATAGAACTAAAAATGCATTCAAGGCATTGAATGCAGCATGGGCCATTTTATGAAACAAAGTGCCAAGTCTTTCTTGGATGCTATAAATTGTAATCTCTCTTATTGTTTTAAAGAGATCTCTCAGTTATAGAATCGAAACTTTGCCCAAATTGAAAGGCATTTCCTGAGACTTTGAGCTCAGATTGTTAATCATATTTCTTTATTTGAATGAGAAAACAAGTAACCTTTCAAACTTTGTGCTGGAATAGCTCGTGTTATTTAGGAAATTGTTCTTATGTCTATTTTGTAGAAGCATTCTTTTCCATTTAATTTAACAAGCAGAACTAGTGAAAGTAATCAGGAAGGTGTCCTGAAGCCGATTGTGGAGAGACTTTTATCTACCACAATTGTCTTTAGTGTGTTTATTTTCTATTTCTATTTAAAGGATCTTGGGATGACTTTGTTCCCCCATTCTCCTTCGTATTTCACTCTTTGGTAGTTGAGGGGGAGACTTTGTGCTACACCTCATTCTGCTTGTTACTGCGTCCAGTTACTATTACCTTTTAGAAAGAATTCTTGTTGTTTGTTGTAGACCACTTCTGAAATAAGAGAAGTGCCTTCTGTCATTTCACCAAGATTTCTCCTTTGTCTGTGAACATCATCTCTAAAAAAAGAGAGATGGATGGTGTTATCCTACCCTTGAGTGTTATCTTTTGCTTATATATAGTATATAGTGCCTCATATTTATAGGGAACCTCCCCTTGATGAGAGGAGATATTTGTCCCTATTTGATGTGGTAAACCTACACATTTGGCCTATCAATCTCCCTATGCTATGGTTAAAACAACCTATTTTTCCCATCAGTTAGCTGGTGACAAAATATTCACCCAACAGAGTAATTATGTGAAAAGGGGATAGCTAGCTCACAACCCCTCAACAATCATGAGTTATCCACTATAATACAAAGAGCATTTGAGAAGTGTAAAAGGGTAAAGAACAAGAAGTCAGTAAAAAACTATTTTCTAGTAAATATTTGGTTTGATGAAGATTGTAAAATTGCAAGGAATTCTTTGAAAAAATGAGGCAAGGAGGAGGTGCACATTAAATGTTACAATCAGATCATAAAAATAAAAAAAATAGAGTCTATGAGCACAAGGTGGGAAGAGTTAATCTACCCGAGTAAGAATAATCCTGAGCTATTTTGGAAGGAACTTTAGCCAAAGAAGAAATAGACAGAGAATAACATCACTGCTAGTCAATGGTTTGATTATGCAAAATAGTTGTATGAGCAGAAAATAGAGACTAAGCCTCCTCCCTTGATCAGTGTGACATCTAAGCTTTTCATTGCACAAGAGGTCAAGGTTGGTATAGGGAAGTTGGGGGTTGGAAAAGCTAAGGACTTGGTTGAACTTCAAGCAAAATACCTTAAGTTGGGTGTGGAGATTCTTGCACCCCATATTATTAGAATTTTCAACAACATTATTCAACATGGCTTCCCTAGAGATTAGAGCACTCGCTTAGTGATTCCTCTTTTTATGAGTGGAGACATTAACAATCCCTCCAACTATAGAACTATCATGATCAATCCATTATTTGTAAATTTGTTTGGTAGCATGGTTGAGATAAGAATCAACAAGTCAACAGAGATGAAGGGCAAGAGAGCAAAAGGGCAAGCAAGCTTTAGGTCTAAGCACTCTACTTTAGATCATGGAGTTACATTGAGACACATCATTGAAAAAAATTGGGATGAAAAGAAAGAGGCTTATTGTTGTTTTGTTGACTTTAAAAAGGCTTTTGACATGGTCTCTAGAGATAAGTTATGGTGCACAATCAAGGAACTTGACATTTTAGAGCATCTTAGAGTGGCTATCCAAAGACTCTATGAAGAGGTTCAAATTAAAATTAGAACTTCAACAGGCGTCTCTGAAAGTTTTAGAAATGACATTGGAGTTAAGCAAGGGTGCCCTTTATCCCCCACTCTTTTTGGTTTATACATTGACAAACTTGAAGAGTGGTTAAATTTGCAGGGTGGGGATGGTGTTCACCTAGGGGAATATGTGATAATGATCCTTTTATATGCTAATGACCTTATTTTGATTGCTAAGTCCCTTCATAGATTGCAAGAGCACCTTGATTCCCTTGAGTTTTTTTGCAGAGATGTTATGCAAGTCAATACCAACAAGACCAAAATCATGATTTTCTCCAACAAAAAGAAAAAGATCCAACACACATTTCTATTTGAAGGAAATATTCTTGAAGAGGTAAATGAATACAAGTACCTCGGGTTTGACTTTAAAAACATGCTTAGCTTGGAGACTTGTAGAAAGAAAAGAACTTTAGGAGGTTGGAAATCATGGTATGCCCTTCAAAATAGATGTAGAAAAGCTAAATTATGGGATTTGAAAACTATTCAGACTTTTTTGGACTATTTTTAAGCCTGGTGGTGCTTTATGGGTGTGAGCTTTGGGCTAGCAATTTGATAGAGTCCAAGTGAAGCAAATAGAGAGAATCCAAAAGCACATGATCACTAGCAAGTTTAGGATAAAAGTTTTAACTCCATATGAGATCTTGCTAGCTGAAATATGGATTATTATAATGGAAGTCATTGCAATGGTGCATCTCGTAAGATATCTCAAAAGAATAGAGTAGCTAGAAATAATTAGGTGGCCTAAGGTAGTTTTCAGCGAGGTGTCTAGCAAAAAAAATAAGTATTTGATGAAGTAAAACAATAAGTGGATGATCAAGTGAAATATCTATTTGAATGTATGTCCTACTGATAGTAAAGATATAAAAGCTTTTGTCATAGATAAATTCCGCAAGTCTATGTGGGGTGGTATTCTAGGGAGAAAGAGGAATTATTACCTTGAGGTGTTCAACTCCACATGTGATCATCAACAAAAAGCTTACATTGGGGTGAATATCCCTTGGAGAGCTAACATTTTGATTGTTCAGCTTAGAACTAATTCCTACAATCTTCAATGCAAAATGGGAAGGTGGAAAAGGCCTAAAGAAAATTGGGAAGAGAGAGTATGTGAATTCTACAATGCGGGGGCAGTTAAATCTGAAAAGCACATTATTTTAGATTGTAATGCTTACATAGACATCAAGGCAAAATATGCAGACTTCTTGACAAGAACTTCTTGGCATGGTTTGTTTATAGAGGGGTCTTAGGAGAAATTTGGAGAGCTCATTCTATCTTTGAATAAATAAATAAATACAAGGTAGAAGTAAATATGACTGGGTTGGTTGTCTCATAGGCTATTTATTTAGCCTCATGGATATTAAAAATCTTCTTCTTATTATTACTATTATTGTTATTGTTATTGTTATTGTTATTGTTATTGTTATTGTTATTGTTATTGTTATTTTTATTGTTATTGTTATTGTTATTGTTATTGTTATATTTATTGTTATTGTTATTGTTATTGTTATTGTTATTATTATTATTATTATTATTATTATTATTATTACTATTATTATTATTATTATTATTATTATTATTATTATTATTATTATTATTATTATTATTATTATTATTATTATTATTCACACCACTTGACTTGACATGGTGAGATGGTCAAGCTGTGTGAGGGCATAATTGATATGTCCCAAAGAAATGTTTGAATAATGTTAAACTTTTTGCCTACAATTTGTCAAGAGGTATGAGTGCAGTATTTCTCTCATTTTTGGTGTTACCCATTTATTCACGTCACTTTACTTGACTTGACTTGACTTGACTTGGTGAGATTGATATGTCACCAAATAAATGTTCCCATAATGATGACCTTTCTGCTTATAATTTGTCCCATGTGAATATTAGACGATCCAATGGTTTATTTTTACATCAACAAGTAAGCATACTTGTTAGGTATATGATAATTCTTTAAGTGATAGATTAATAATTCCAATAAGATAATATTAGGATTTGCTACAAAGATAATAGTTATGTCACAAGGGGTGTAATTTTATGTTTTTAGTAAAGCAAGATTTTGTCAAGTGAAAGAATGTAAATTGGTAAGTGTATCTCATACACAATTTGACTATTGATTTCATCTCACCTTTTGTGCATGAAATATTAAAAAATAATAATATCATATTTTTAATGCAAGTGACGATGAAAAATGAGGTGTTGTGTTCCTTCATACAACACATAAACCAATAACTTTCTTCAAACATGATATATAGAAAACTAGATGGATCTTGGAGGAGGGAAACTCCCACTTGTATACTATGGAAAAAATCTTCAAAAGCACTTTATAAGGACCATAAAAATTTGGTGCAAGTTTTTAATGACCCTTCAATGTCAAATATGATTGCTTATTAGGCTGGAGATGAAGAAAAACCATGTCACCAACATCAAAATCTCATTCTAAGTGGTGTTGATAGGCATGTGGCTTTAGTGGTTCTATGTTAGATGGAGTTTATCTTTGAGAGTTTGAAGAATAATTACACATGTGTAGAGTGTAGTGTCAACTTCATGTACTTTGGAGCTACATGGAAAGTCTGTATGAAGAGAGGGTGGGCATTGACCATAAACAACCTCATATGAAGTCATCTTGGTAGCAGTGTGGTATGTAGTGTTGTACCACCTTACAATAAGTGGTAACCATTTGACCTAGTGAGTTTGTTGATTTGAGGCTAAGAAATGTAGATAGGTATCCAAATATTTGTTGACAATTTATATTTGACATGGATTAGTTTGAAGATGATAGGCAAAGCTCATTATAATTTGGGTGCCATAGACATGGAAAGATTCCTTCCATAAGTGACTAGTAAAATTGGAATCACGATCACACACAATTGAGGTAGGTAGCCCATGGAGGTGGTGGATATAATTTTAAAATGTTTAAGCAATATTGGAGGCAATAAAAAGATGGTTGATGGTACAAAAATGGGCATACTTGGAGATCTAATCCACCACCATGAGAATCACTTATTTCCTTCTTGACTTGGATAGCCCCTCAACAAAGTTCATGGAGATATTTGACCATACACTAGTAGGGATAGGCAAGGTCTGGACCATTCCTGGGGTGGTGACAATTTCCCCTTTGTTGCACTGGCACATCTCACATTCTACCATAAATGTTTGATGTCATGTTTAGTGCATTCCCAGAAAATAATTTAGCAATTCTTTCATAGGTTTTTAAAAAACTTGAGTGGCTCATTGATGGAGAGGTATGCAACTTGAGTAGATTTGTTTGTCTCAGTATTGATTGGGGTGCCAGTACCAAATTCTACTTTGTGCCTTATATAGTGACCATCCAAAGAGTAACTTTGTTGAGAGGCAAGGTTAGTGGTCACTTATTGAATGAGTTTCTAAATTTTGGTGTCATAGGACCATTCTTATTATGCCTGATGCACCCAATCTAGCATGGGAAAGGATAACATACACAAGGTTGTTTTTTATTCATATTTGTAAGATAACACATATGTGACAATATTGTCTTTACCCTTGTTGTAGTTAATCTCATAGTCATAGCCCATTAATTTGGTTACCCATTCTTATTGTTTAGGTGAAGATACTCTTTGCCATAAGAAGTAATTTAGGCTATGGTGAATTTTTTAATTCAAAAGTGCTTCCTGACTAGGTATGGATGCCACTTATTGATGGCATGGAGTATAACTATCATCTCTTTCTCATATGTGGAATGAGCAAATTTTTTCCATGTAAGTCCCTTGCTAGTGAATGTGAGGGGTTGACCATCCTACATTAGAATGGCTCTAATGCCACTTCCAAATGCATCAATTTCAATGATAAATGGTTTAGAGAAGTTAGGCATATCTAGAACAGGTGTAGTGCACATTGCATGCTTGAGAATTTCAAAGGCTTGTTTCCTACTTCAAACCATTAAAAGGCATAATTTTGAACATTGTCATTAATGGAGAGATAATTATTCCATAGCCATTGAAAATAACTCTATAATACCTAGTAAGGCCCAAAATTTTGTAAAGTCTCTTGAGTGATTTGAGTTCAAATCAATTTTTCATAGCCTCAATGTTGTTAGGATCCACTTTGATGCCTTACTCAAAGACAATGTGTCCAATATATTTAATTTACTTTTGTCCAAAATCACACTTGGACCATTTGGCACATAAGTGGTTATTATAAATAACTCAAAAGGTATGGTCCAAATGTATTAGATGCTTATCTATTTGCATCTATAGACAAGATTTCCATCAAAGAAAACTAGTATAAAATTGCATAGAAATGGCCGAAAGATCTTGTTCATTATGCCTTGAAAGGTTGATGGAGCATTAGTGAGGCCAAAGGGAATCATGAGAAACTCATAAAGGACATCATGAGTTTAAAATACTATCTTGTTAATATCATCTTGCTTGATGCATATCTGATGACATGTTGATCACAAGTTGATCTTCATGCAATTCATCTAGTCACTCATCAATCAACAGAATAGGAAACTTGTCCTTGAGAGTGAGTTTGTTGAGAGTGTAGATGTTGGGATATTTTTCTTTCATTTAGCATGACTTATCTTAGTCACGTACCTAAGAGAATAAGTAGTCTAACAAGCTAGCATGTTGGCATATCATGCAAGAAATGATCTCACATGCTCACTTGAAGCATGCAACTTAATACCGATTCTCATTAGTTTTATCATGTGGTGGTGTATGAATTGAGATCTCTATACTAGGGTGCTTGAACAGTAACATAGTTCTAACCATAAACATCATATTATAGCTAATCCTAATAATTTTCTCATTCCATACTCAAGTTATTCATCACGAAAAAAGATAGGTGCAAATTGAGAAAATGAGTAGTAGTACCATTGATTTCATAAAAAGTTTACAAAATATATTTCAAAAAAATAAGTATTCTATCTCATCACATATCAAGATCACCATACGTAGGTCACAATACATATCAAGATCATGAATAAACTCAAGATTAAAATTACTAATTACCTTCTTAAGTAAAACTAAGGGGCATTTATATATGGTTTTAACCCAACTATTATGTTATAGTATTAATATGAAAATGTTGACTTGCCCACGACTAGTTCCCCATATATACCATCTGTATGTTAGATATATGTTATCATGACCCTATCTTCTTGTGAACCAGTGCTATTCATGCTTGATTATTCTCCTCTGATGCTCATGTGAACTGCTTCCTAACCTTCTTTGCTTTCTGTGCCCTTGTCCAAGTCATATGTTATTGTCAAAGTCTTGTATCCTTAGTTTCTCCATGTTTTCTACATCCTTTTCCCTCACAACTTGCTTCTCCCATGCCAAGGCCTTATGTGCCATGTGTCTACCATGCCTTGGCTCACTTCTACACCTCTGTCTTTTATATTATTGCCAAAAGTACTTAGAATAAATCCATATAAAATTTAGGGTCAAATATTAACCCCCACTAAGCCAATAGTTTGTCCTAAATTATGTGCCATCTTCAAAGACCTTAAATTCTAAAAATTTAGGTCCATTTGCTTAACCTATCACTTGAATTCCTTCCAGTGGTTGAGGGAAGTGTATAGTGTGGAGGTAATTTCCTCAACCTCACCCTTCAATCATGTCATCTCCTCAGGTCATTATAGAAAGTCACCCATTTGAGTCGTCAAAAGTTTAAGTTTAGTAGTGGCATCCTTGTGGATGTCCTCAAGTGACCTGAATTCTATTAAAACATGTCCTTAAAGTGTTGTAAAACTAGTATTAAGTTCTTGGCAGTGAGTGCTAATCTTATTTTCTAGTTCCTCCATGCCTTGAAATGTTTTTATTGTTATAGAATTATCGATAAGTTGTTGGCATTGGTTTTCCTCTTATTGAATCCTAGCTTCCAAACCTTTAGCAAGTCATGCCAATTTTATAAAAACCCCATCAGTGATGGGAACTGTGGCACCCACCTTGGCCAAAAATATCTCACTCACCTAGATGGACTCAACAAATTGCTCTATGGCCCAAGTTTGCTCATGCTAGAGATTCACCTTGTCTTTGCATTTTTATAATATAAGATCTACCAGGGTCTCTAACTTAGCAATAGCTTCACCTATAAGAGGGATCCCATTGATAAGTGCCTACTCATTTTACAAAATTATCTTATGGAGTTTTAGAGTTATCACTTGAGATGTTGTTGTTGCTTCCTAATGGCACTTGAGCTTTTCTAATTCCTATTCAAGTCTCAACTTTGCATTACATTCTTGAAAGATACATGGAAATGAATTCACAGTGTTTTTTATATAGCTGTCCAACATCATAGCCATGTAGAGAATTTTGATTAGTCACCTTGAGAGCAAGTTTAATGAGGGCCACTCCTGGTTGAGCTAGTGAACACTACTAGGGATAGACCCAAAATACTTTAAGAAGATCACCCCCTTCAGTGTCAAATTTGTGCTAGTTGATGGAAAATCAAAGTGATGTTCCTCATTATAAACATCCATGTAGAAGGAGATTTTGCATGGAGTTTGATTAGATGAAACTTCCTTGGGGAAATAATCCCACATATATAGTTCCTTTTCAAGGACATTTTATTGGAGATAGCATGAATGAGGAGGTTATTACTCTTATTTTCTTGTTGCTACTCAAATTCCCTAACACTCCCTTTTATTTATTAGGATCATGCTCGACTATCTCAACTTCTAGATCATCTTATTATTGGTCACTTCACCCAATATCTTAGTCACCAGTGCTTAGGGTTGCACTTCTATCTTCACCCTCTTCACCAGTGGGAATCTCAATGTCCACTTGTGTATCATTAGGGGAAGGTTCTTCTTGTTGTTTGGAGGTTTCATTCTTTAGCTCATGGGTGGATTCCTTTTGGACCTTTGAGGTAGGTTCGCTCTTTGGCGATGCCTTAGGAATCATTGACCTTTGTTTAGATACCAATATTTGACAAAAAATGCTCTTATCTTGAAGGACCAACTATCTTTAAGGTGGTATTATGACCCTCTTGTTCCTATAATGTAGGCATCTCCTTGTCTCTTGTTGGTGATGGGGAAACCCTTTGTTGCTTAGGTTGTTCCTGTTGTGTGTTCCTAGTGGCATCACACCTTGGTTGCTTCTCTTTTATTTTTTGCCTTCTTTGAGATGTTATTTCTAGTGGAAGGGGAAGGGTTTTTTTGGTCGCCTCATGGCTTCCTAAAACCTTCTTATGTCATTGGTAGAGTGGAAAATAAGGTTTCATATTAGATTTTCAAACCCCTCTCTTTAAACAGCAAATTTTAGGTTTGTACCAAAATCCTTGTATTTATTCATATTTATTAATCCTCATGTTGGACCCCCTCCAAAGACTCATGATAAATTAACAAAGGTTATTAGAGCCTTTATTTGGGAAAATGCTAAGCAAATAAGAGGCTATCACAAGGTTGCTTGGGACATATGTCACATTCCTCATGACAAAAGAGGAATGGGCATCATTGATGTTTATAAACAATGTATTTCCCTTTCTTCTAACTGAATGGTTAGATCAATTAAAGGTAATAATGATTCAAAATTTCTTCTATGGTAATGCATCTCTACAGGTACCTCCTATGGTAAAAATAGTTGTGAAAACACTGGTTTACACACCCTATTGATTACCATTGCCCTGGTTAGATCGAATGCTTTTTTGTAGCCAAGAGCATTTGGAAAGATTTTGAAGTAGTGAATCCTTTTTCAAAATGGGTTAGAGTTGGATATCACAATGGTCTTTCCTTTAATGACCATAATATCGAGTGGTCCCCTATAATGAGCAATACTAGTCCTTCTTTAGTAAAAATGTTAGGTATAAAAGATATGCATCTATTTCAAAAAGGCATTCAAACTATTAAGGATTTGACTTCTTATCTTTTCTCTGGTGTTTGGTATATCAAGGCCTTCCTTTTGGGGAGTGCCTCTTATACTTAAAATTTCTCAACCCAAATGTTTGGCCTATTTTAGAACCTGAGTCCTTCAATTATCTCTTTTAGACTTGTTTAAGAGCTTGATATACTTGTAAATGGTTCCACAACATTTTCCAACCATTATACCTCCAAACCTTCTCTTGGCACATGTTTTTTTAGGGGAAAAAGCTTAATGGTTGGTGTATATTCCTTTTATATGAAACTTATTTAGAGA
Source organism: Torreya grandis (assembly GCA_037957365.1). Lineage (NCBI taxonomy): Eukaryota > Viridiplantae > Streptophyta > Pinopsida > Cupressales > Taxaceae > Torreya > Torreya grandis. Next base: position 2,580,207 of record JARHVA010000558.1, on the reverse strand, counting down.
TATAGTTTTATTTCAACTTTACAAATTTAGGAATTCAATATTTTTCAACCATGAAGAACCATCTTCACAGTTTTCAATTAATGATAAAAGGTGATTGTTATCTCTTCAGTTCTTGTGCAAGTCCAATCTCAAGTTGAGAAGGTGGTCCTTGAGTGTTAACACTTGTAGAAGTTGTGTAATCATTAGGGGAGTGTTCTTTGCACTATGACCTGCATCCCCCAAGACCAACCACCTCATGGCTCCCCTCATATGGTGGATAGGGGCTGATGTAGTTACTTCTCCACTCCTCAATTTTGGGAAGGGGGTGATAGGAGTCCTTTACCACCACATCAAAACTTTATCATTTCCCTATCATGATGAAGCTCACCTGTGTAAGGGTTGTCTAATTGGTATTTTTGTTTAGCTGCCTTCTTATTTGACCATCATTATTTCTTTGTGCCCCCCTGAAACTAGTTAGGATTATTGGGTGGTGTTCGATCTTCCTTCCATTGAGCCTTTAACTTAGAGCTCCCAACCTCTCAAAGATTATCCACCTCCACCTCTTTCTGGGGTTGAAGTGTGTAACTGAAGATTTGTGTTTTTTATGTAACCTTGTGATCTCTGAGTTATAATGTGGTAGGTAGTTTTTAATTTTGAGCCATGTCTTCTCACCGACGTCAAGTTTGAGATGTTCATATCAATGAACTATGTTATTGTTGTAACTATTTTTTATTAATGATAAATATAATAATACATTCTGATAGTAATGTAAATAATGAGTGAATATATATACATTTGATATCACCATCGTAAAATGTAATCAGTCAATCGACAACAAACATGCCAACTTTATGAGCATTTTCACATATAAATGGAGTACCCATTCAAAGTATATTTAGTACAGTCCAAACTCTAGAAGGTATACAACTAGTAACCATTTATTGATCATAAAGCTAATCGTCACTTCATGACAATTAGTGATCATAAAGTATATTTTATATTTTAGTGATCATAAAATATAAAATTATTGGTAAAGAGAGAACAAGAGTAAAGATCCGAAGAGCGGAGGAATCAGAGTGTGATCCATACCTTTCATTCATTAGATGTATATATGTCATTATCTCGATCCTCACCATTATTTTGCCTCCATGAGGTTTATTCTAGACCTTTTGTATATATCACTTTATATATATAATTTATCAAGTCATGTGAAGCCAATATTTATTTCATTTCTTGCCATTACTTATTTATTCACACCACTTGACTTGAATTAACTTGGTGAGATTGATATGCACCAAATAAATGTTCACACAATTATGACCTTATCGTATGTGAATATTAGACAATCCAATGATTTCTTTTTACATCGATGGGTAAGCATACTCGTTAGGTATATTTTAATTCTTTAAGTGCTAGCTTAATACTTCCAATAAGATCATATTAGGAGTTGCTAAAAAGATAAAAGTTATGTTATAAAGGGTGTAAATTAATGTTTTTAGTAAAGTGGGATTTTTTCAAGTAGAAAAATGTAAATTAGTAAGCGTATTTCATTCAAAATTTATGACTGTTGACCTCGACTTCTTTTTTGTGCATGAAACATTAAGAAACATTAATATAATTTTTTTAATGCAAGTGATGATGAAAAATGAGGTGTTGTGTTCCTTCGTACAACATGTAAACCAATAACCTTCTTCAACCATGATACATATAAAACTCGATGGATCTTGGAGGAGGTAAACTTTAATTTATATGCTACAGGACCAATCTTGGAAAACACTTGATAATGACCATAAAACTTTGGTGGATGTTTTTGATAACCCTTCAACGTCAAAAGAGGACTAGTTATAAGGTTGGAGCTAGAAAAAAAAACATGTCACCAACATAAAAATCACATTCTAAGTGGTGTCGATCGACTTGTTGTTTTAGTGGTTCTATGCTAGATGGAGGTTATCTTTGAGAGTTTGACAGATAATTGCATGTGTGGAGTGTGACATCAACTACATGTACCTTGTAGCTACATAAAAAGTATGTTTGAAGAGAAGGTGGTGGCTAACCATAAACGACCTCATATGGGGTCATCTTGGTGGCAATGTGGTATGTAGTGTTGTTCCACCATTTAACAAGTGGTAACAATTTGACCCAGTGAGTCTATTGATTTGAGGCTAAACAATGTTGATAGGTCTCCATGCATTTATTGACAATTTATAATTGGCATGGTTTAGTTTGTAGATGGTTGGCAAAACTCATTATAAGTTAGGTGCCATAGACGTGGAAAGATTCCTTCCATAAGTGACTAGTAAAATTAGAATCATAGTCACACACAATTGAGGCAGGCAACCCATGGAGGTGGTAGACCTAATCTTGAAAGGTTTAAGAAGCAATGGAGGCAGTAAAAGGATGGTTAAGGGTGTAAAAATGGGAATAGTTGGAGAGCCAATCCACCACCATGAGAATCATTGATTTCCTACTTGACTTGGGTAGTCCATCAACAAAGTTCATTGAAATATTTGACCATACACTAGTAGGGATAGGCAAGGGTTGGACCATTCCTGGGGTGGTGACAATTTCCTCTTTGCTACATTGACACATTTCACATTCTACCACAAATGTTTGATGTCATGTTTAGTACCTTCCTAGAAAAGAAATTAGCAATCCTTTCATAGGTTTTTAAAAACCCTGAGTGGCTCACTAATGGAGAGATATGTAGTTTGAATAGAATTATTTGTCTCAGTGTTGATTGGCATGATAGTACCAAATATACTTTGTGCCTTATATAGTGACCATCCAAAGAGTAATTTTGTTGAGAGGCAAGGTTAGTGGTCACTTATTGAATGAGTTGCTAAATTTGGGTGTCATGGGACCATTCTTATTATGATTGATGCACCCAATTTGACATGGGAAAGGATAACACACACAACACAAGGTTGTATGTTATTCATACTTGTAAGACAATGTATTTGTGATAACATTGTCCTTACCCTTGTTGTAGGTAATCTCATAGTCATAGCCCATTAATTTGGTTACCCATTTTTATTGCTCTGGTGAAGGGACTCTTTGCTCTAAGAAGTACTTGAGACTATGGTTATTATTTTTGATGCAAAAGTATATCCTGATAGGTATGTGCACCACTTGTTGATGGCATGAAGTATAACTAACATCTCTTTATCATATGTGGAGTGAACAAATTTTTTCCATGTAAGTCCCTTGGTGGTGAATACAAGAAGCTAACCATCCTACATTAAAATGGCTCCAATGCCACTTGTAGAGGCATCAATTTTGATGATAAATGATTTCGAAAAGTTGACCATATCTAGAACAAGTGGAGTGCACATTACATGCTTGAGCAGTTTGAAGGCTTGTTTCCTACATCAAACCACTGAAAGGCATATTTTTTAACATTATCATTAATGGAGCGACAATTATTCCATAGTCATATAATTTTTTTCTAAAATACCTAGTAAGGCCCAAAAAGCTTTGAAGGATCTTGAGTGATTTGAGTTCAAAGCAATTTTTCATAGTTTCAATGTTCTTAGGATCCACTTTGACACCTTCCTAAGAGTGATGTGTCCAAGATACTCAATTTCCTTTTGTCCAAAACCACACTTAGACCATTTGGAATGTAAGTGGTTATTATAAAGGACTCAAAAAGTATGATCCAACTGTATCTGATGCTCATCCATTTATAGCTATAGACACGAATGTCTTCAAAGAAAACTAGTATGAAACTGCATATAAATGGTCAAAAGATAATGTTCATTAAACCCTGAAAATTTTATGCAGCATTAGTGAGGCCAAAGGGCATGACAATAAAATCATAATGGTCATCATGAGTTCAAAAGGCTATCTTGGTAACATCATCTTCCTTGATGCATATCTAATGATACCTTGATCACAATTTGATCTTCATACAATTTTTCTAATCACTTATTAATCACTAGAATAACAAACTTGTCCTTGATACTGAGTTTGTTGAGAGCATAGATGTTGGGATCTTTATCTTTAGTTTAACATGACTTATCCTAGTTTTGTGCCTAAGAGAATAAGTAGTCCAATAAGCTATCATGGTGGAATATCATGAGAGAAATGACCTCAAGTAAAAAAATTTAATGAGGGTCACACCTGCTTGAGATAATGAACACTATTAGGGATCCAACCAAAATACTTCAAGAATATCACCCCCATTCAACATCAACTTCAAACTAGCTGATGGAAGATCAAAGTGATGTTCCTTGTTATAAACATCCATGTAAAAGGAAAGTTTGCTTTGAGTTTGTTTGGAGGATTCTTCCTTGGGGAAATATTACCACATATATAGTTCCTCTTCAGGGATGTTTTGTTGGATATGGCCATGAACAAGGAGGTTATCACTCTTATTTTCTTGTTGATGTTCGAATTTCATAACATGCCCTTTTCTCTTATTAGGATAATGTTTGATTATTTCAACTTCAAGATCAATTTTTTATTAGCCACTTGGGCTAGCATCTTGGTCACTAGTGCCTAGGGTTGCATCTCTATCTTCCTCCTCTTCACCAGTGGGACTCTCAATGTTCACTTGTGTATCATTATGGGTAGGTTATTCTTGATGATTTGAGGATTCCTTCTCTAACTTAGTAGTGGATTCCTTTTGGACCTTTTGGGTAGGTTCCCTCTCTTATAATTCCTTAAGAGTCATCACCCTTTGTTCAGATACCATAATATTTGACATAAAATGCTCTTGTCACGAAGGAAAAACTATCTATTGGGTGGTATTGGGGCCCTCTTATTCTTATATTAAAAGAATCCATTGGTCTCTTAGTGCTGATGGGGTAGTAATTTACCACTTAGGTTGATCCTCTTATGCACTCCTAGTGGCATCATTCGTTGGCCTCTTCTCTTTTCTTCACTGCCTTCTTTTAACTATTATTTCTAGTGGATGGGTAAGGGTTTCTATAGTGACCTCGTGGCTTCTTGAAGCCTTCTTCTTGGTATTTAACATGTAAAAAAAACATGAATGTGGTCCCAAACATAAATATGGTGTGTGTTGATATCAGTGTTATCTGATTCATTCTTTTCCCCATAGTCCTTATTTCAGGGGTAGACATATAATTATTGAAGAGTATGAGACTCATCATCAAATTTTTCAATGTCAATGTGCACCTTGTGTGCATCAGGAATGCAATTTATAGAATTATTGAAGTAATTAGAAATCAAAGCATAAGGTAACTTGAGCCACCTTGATAAGTTATCCATAGGATCCATACAAATGAGAATGAGTGAATAATGTTTCATAATAACAAATTGAGATCAAGTCCCCATCTACTTAGGCAACTCTTTAGGGATGCACCATTCATTTCCAAAGGCTTCCTTCATCCCTTCAAATAATCCTTTCATTTTTAGCTTGTGGGAGGAGGTGATGGTACCTAGGTAGGTGAACCATTTGAACCATTCTATGAGGTAATTGTTCTTTAGTAGATAAACCCACTTCAATTCTTTACTAGCACACTTTAGAACACCAATCTCATCAAACACCAATAAACATAGCATCGTACCCCAATGAAACTTATGATTGGGCAAGTGATGGGCCTTCTCAACATCCACTTCAATCCTTTTATCAAAGTACAAAGAGTAATTGTTGTACTTTTTATCCTAGGCTATCTATCTTTCCACATAGAGGTGCACCATATCAACCTCTTTCCATTTGTCCACACCCTCAAGCTTAGTCATAGCCAAATTAACAACTACCTGAATGACAAGATATTGAAGTCTAAAAATGTACATGGCATGGCTCTTTTTTTGTACTTTAATGTTATTTCCATATTTTTAATTGCCTCTTGGTCCTCCAAGTCCACATTAAGGTCAATGCCCTAACATTGTAACCCTGTTACCTTGCTGATCCATTGGGAAGTGATTCACATCTTGCACCCTGCAAAATAAAAATAATCCTCATGGATAAGTGAGACCAAAAATCTCATCACTTCTATGGGTTTCCCAAAATAAGGCAGATGGTAAAGCTAGACCACTCCAACATCATTTAACAAATTAAATATCATGAGTTTATAAGTGACCCAAAACCTGATGTTATAGTTCTCAAACTTGTAGTCATGCTACAAGTCTCCCTAGTTTCTAGGTTAATGGTGATTGTATTCAAACACTTGATAAAGGGAAACCTTAGATTCATAATTATTATTGTGCACAACTGACTTAGGGTATTTTATTTCTTTAATTAAAATAAGGGGTGGATGTGGTGTCGTAGCCTTATTCTTACTCATGCGCACCATCATTGGTTCCTTCTCGATGTATGTCTCTTCTAATCACTGTGTCAGGTTTTCTTTGTACATAGTGGATTCACTATAAAATTCTTCTTGGATAAAACAAGATGTCTTCCTTCACTCTTGTACTCTTCCTCTTCATGAATTACTGGCAAAGGCTCACTTATCACAGCCTTCTATTTTGACTACATCACCCCCTGAAGTGCTTGAAGGTTGACACCCAGTCGTTTGACTCTCCAAAATGAATACATGTTTATTTACCTAAACTTCCTTGCCTTTCATATTTTATCTTCCTTTAATGGTAGATTTTGATACCTGAAACTTGCAACTCTCTCTAAAGTATTCCCACAGTCACAATTCCACTCTTTTCTTTTTCTCATGATCTTCACCTCACTTACTAACTTTGAATTTATCACTACAATTTGATGGGCACACTCTCTTATGGCTTGTAAATGGTTTAGGCTTGATTACATTTACTCTCTCATGCCTTCATTCATCACTTTGATCATTAATTCTCCAAATGGAATGCCATGAAATAAACCTAATGAAAAAGTGCATGAACAATGCTAGGTTTTATTTGAAAACAAACCAAAATCTTAAATTGAGCTATTGGCATATGCCTTATTGAAATTGAAGTATTAAATGGAATGGTAGGGTCGAAGCTAACTACCATTAAAATGTCTTGGAAGAAATTAGCCAATATAACTACCTTAACTTACATGTGCATGTGGGTTGAATGCTATGAATGATGAATGAACCATCATAATATATGCAAAGTTTACTAAAGTGGCACATAAACTTGGAATTGTAAACCAACACATGCATACCACGAGAGAAAGTTTTGTTTTTGAGATGTCGATCATGCCAATCTTTCTACTTCTGCTTTTTAACTTGTCAAATCTAATATGCAAGAAAACATATTTCATATAGCTATAATAAAGCATCTAGGAATGCTTTTATAGATTATTCATCATCTAATCCTTTAATGCATATAATACGTAAAGAGGGAATAAGGAACACCACTAGTAGAATTGCTTTAGTGTTAAAGACAAGATTAAAAGGTGTGCTCTTTTTCAATATTTTATATGTGGTTTGAAATTACCATAAGGCTACAAAAACTCGATCATCCATTTTTAGTGCGAATGATATTACAAATATTTGTCAATATATGACCTAAGATTTCGTTAAAAGCTTCAGTAGTGCCATGTTAGCTTAAGGGTGGTATGGAGTGGTCTTATGGTGCATAATCATGAACTTGGTTAAAAGGAGGCATATTATCTCATTGAGGAAGTGAGTACTATGATCACTTATTAAACTTAAAGGAAATCCATACCTTGTGATGACATTTTACCAAAGGAACTTGATGGTAGTCATAATAGTACAATCATGTGTGGGTGTTGATTCAACCCAGTGTGTGAAATAGTATGTGGTGGTTATGATGTAGTGCAAACTAATTCATCTTATAATAGGGCTAATAGGTCCAAAAAAATCAAAAAACCATTTCTCAAATGGATCAAAATCAAGGATTAGATGAAGAGGCATAACATTCCTTCAGATTGGTTTACCTACGTGTTGACAAATATCACATTGGCATCCATAATCTTTGGCATATTTGAATAAGGTGGGTCACCACAAGCTATCTAGGAGAACCTTTCATGATATTGCATCACCAACATATAAATAATTATGAGAAACCCTAATTGACCTTTTGAATGACTTCTACGTGCTCATGCTACATTATGCACCTTCATAACACTTCATCTTAGCCAAGCATGTACAAGTCTCTACTAGTATGATGGAAAGGTGCAACATGTACAATGAGTTAATTTTCTCCTGGGTGGTAAGAGGGTCCAACATTGAACCTATTATAAGCAAATAATTTATTTAATTTAATTATTCAGGCATGTGCATAAACTAAAAAAATTGTACATTGAGTAAGTCATATTCAATTGTTTACACTGGTTCACTAGATTTAATACGTGATAGATGGTCAAGACCAAAATTAACCTTGGTAGGTTTCAATACCACAGAGAATTGGAATTCTTGGAATAGAACATTCCAATGAAAAATTTGTCCATGTAACACTACTTGATTCATAAGGTACTATAATTACTCATTATTGATAAAGAAGGTGAATGGAGTGGCCAACAAGTATCAATAGAACTTGTGGAGTGCATACAACATGTATAACGCTTTTTGTTCTATAGTGGAGTAATTTTTATTAGTAGGTATTAGATTGCAACTAGTAAAATATATAGTATGGTTAAGATTCCCTTCCCCTGGTTATGAAAGTTTTTTGCCTACCACCATGATACAAGCATTGACATCTACATGAAATAGTGTCATTCATTCTAGGAAGTGGAGGATGGGTGCAGTTACCAATTTCTCCTTCAAGTCCTCACATTATTGTTGATGTCTGTTGATCCATATAAAGAGGCCATTCTATTTGAGAAATCCTTCTAACGGAGATGATATGTTAGCATAACTATAAATGAACTTACTATAATAGCTTGTATGACTAGGGAAGGCACATACCTCACGCTAAGTGGTTGGATTTGAGAGTTGAATAATAACCACAATCTTGGCTAGATCCATGAGTAGTCCATCTGAATAAATGATGTACCTTAATATTATCTCAAAATGTGGGGCAAATATGCACTTTTTCAGTTTTAAGGAAATATGAAGTTACCGACAAAACTCAAGCATGAGGTGAAAATTGGCACAATGATCATGCAATAATCCATACATAGTCCAATCATCTAGATACATTTGAAGGAATTTGTAGATGAAAATTTTAAAATCTTCCACCATAATGTGAGAGAAGACTGCTAGTGTGTTTTTTAATCTAAATAGCATAACATTATATGTAAAGGAATTCCATACAAATCCATTAGCCTAAAAATTTAGTAATTTTTACCTAATGATAGCATAAAAATCCATTAGCGAAGGTATAAATTTCACATCAAATGACATCTTCTAAAATTTCCTCTATGAATGGCATTGGGAATGGGGTAGTGACACACATAACATTGAGTTATCTATAATATACACAAACGAAGATTTAGCCATCCTTATTGATGCTAATTATCATGGGGCTAACCCATTAAGATTCATCAATAGGAGTGATAACCTAGACATGTAACATGTCATCAATTTCCTATTTAATGCATGCACACAAATTATGATTCATTTGATATGGTCAATTCTTGATCGGTCAAGTGCCCTCAACTAATTTGATATTCATTTTACCCAATGATGGATGCACTCTCTTCATCTTTGTGTAGTTACATGGTAAAATGTCTTGATATTCCTATATAAGTTCAAATATTTTAGCTAATTCTGCTTTAAACCAATAATTTCCCATAATGGCCATCTTGGGTGCATATTCTATACTAATATTGTACTAAATTATTTGGAGTAGTATAAAATATGGTTTCTACTTGGACTATATATTATCTCTAACATCACATGCCTCATATTGTATAGGCAAGTTTAAGTGGTCAAATACCAGTTATAGTAGATAAGCACTAGTACCCTCATCAACTTGATATACAACCTTTTGCTTACCCTTTCATATTTTCTCCCTATGGTCATATTCTAAGTGGGATTTAGGTTCCAACCAATCCCTTACATGACTATAAGGTTCTTAGAATATGGGTAAATTATCCTCAATCATGTCATGCATGGTTCACATTCTGTCTTCAACTAGTACATGATCACCTACTACTACGTGATATACCATGTTTGATGCACTCCCAAGTATCCATATCTTTGCACATTTCTTGATGAATATACCATCTTGTATCCCAATCACATAGAGTGCCCTAAAATGCATGAACCCATTTTAGGTAAAAATGACTTATTAACACTCTAAAGATTCTCATAGGTGGCTATATGGCCATCTAAGGACTCAACACCATTATAACTAAGTGTGGTGTGGACATGGTTGTCATGGTGAAAATGATGATGTATCATGGTGCATACCTATCCCCATGTCAACAAATTTTATTGATGATTAGCCCACTAACGAGTAACTATTAATTAAAGTATAGTAGGTAACATAAGCCTACATTCATCTTCAAAAACATAGTACTCTTCTTCCAACTATTGTAAGTGTTCCTAGAGCTTGATTTAACCATGAAACCTAGGTGCCTGATCCAACTGAAAGGGTGGTGCATTCATTATTCATTCATCAATGAGTCAAATAGACTTATAACACTTAACCAACTTGTATGGAACATTTATTTATTAGCCAATTATAACACAACCCCATGCTATTAGATCATATGCTCTATGTGCATAATGTTCACAAGCATTATTGGTGGCATCAGAGATGGATTGCACATCTCCCCATTGAATAAAACCATCAAAAGTAAGATCTACATATTGATTTCCTTGTTTCATGATTTTATAAATATGGTTGAGGTCCTCATCAACATCAATTATATCTAAAAAAAGGGGGCCCTTGGTTAGTATTGAGAGGAATGACAACACATTGGGTGTCATTCTCAAACTTGATGTAACACTTCTTGAAATACAAGTTAGCATTGCTGGCATATAACCATAGTCAACCCAATATAGCTATAAAATTATCATCTTTGGCTAGTTTAATTAATTCAATATCAATTTTAAATGGGAAACCCCTTATATTGATGGTGGCATCCATGATAATGCCTATAAGCACTACTCGAGTCTTGTTGGCTATGATTAGAATGTGTGAGGAAGGTTCAAGAGTGGGACTTTCCATATACCTCCAAGAATCCTTTGTGATAACATTGAATTCAACATTGATGTCCAACAATATATCTCATACCATCCAACTGTCAATAGATGCATTCACAATGGCCTCTTTATCACATTCAAGATTGGTTTGGATACAAGTATCTTATCATCATGCATGGTTAAAATGATGATTCATCAAATTCTTGGTCAATTATTGTTGTATCTAGCTATTAAGGAGTGAGATGATGTTCTTAGTAAGAAGTAGTTTGTAGATTTCCTAAAATTCATCTTGCCTAGAGTCTATTAAGATAATCTCTATTTGCATCTTAGCACACATGGTAGTATCCTTCTTCAAAAACTCAATTTTGCCTTGTAGTTCACGTAGTAAGGTCATCATGTCAAATAACACTTATTTTCATTCTTTAGCATTGAGGTAGTGTTGAGCACAAGGTTCTTCACACTATACCTTCTCTGTAGGTGGATTTGAAGCTAGTTGAGAATGAGCACCACTCTGTGTCATAATATTGACCTTAGGTCCAGCTAGTGGGTTGGTAGGGCATTGTCTCCACTAAGCACTTGGATTTTTTACAACATGAATCATTCTAGTTCCCTTCTCATTACATTCCTAGGTGATATCCACATATAAGTCAGGGCATTCTTCCATATGATGCTCACTCTTACAAAAGGTGCAAGTTGGGTAAACTAGGAAGTCATGCTAGTAGTGATCTATAGATCCAAACTTGTAATAGGTCCTAGGTGTAAAATGACCACCCCTAGATCCATTTCCTCGACCCTAGAAATATCAATCTCTCCTAGCCTCTTGATTATTAGCAACATAAGTTTAGTGGTTTCCTCTTATGCATGATTCATGATGACTCAACAATCATTAGTATCATGTGTGTATGCATCACATATTTTATAGTATAGTGATACTTTATCTTAGGTAGTGTGCTATAGAAAAGGATAACTTATTACATCATGATCCTCTTAGAGATCTCACAAGACTATTTTTTTTATGATTCAAACATTCCTCTGAGGATAGTTTTCCTATTAAGACCTTCCACTTCATAATCAACACACAATAGGCTATTATGCATCTCTTGAGAATTATTGGTCGTTAGCTTCTCTAGTTGATAAGCCATAGTAATAATATAAGCCTCCATGAAGGGCCTAATCCCCATATCTATACTTCCCACAACTTTGGTGTGAAGAGCAGCTTCTAGTGTCTCACATAATTTGGTAAAGGTCTTTTGGGATAGAGCTCAATGAAAAGGAAGTAACATGCCTCCCACAAACCATTGAGTATGTTATGTCAAGTTAATCCCAAATGATAGTTTTAAAAGAAGAATTTTGAAACATGCATAATATCACACACTCTCAATGTAATTTTTTTTGGTATCCTTTAGGGTAGTGAGAATTTGTTACTCAAACCATGGGATGTCAAACTCTTGGAGAAAAGCAGTTTTCAACAATTCATAATTCACAACTTTTTGGGGGTCAGATTTACGATACCATTTGTGCATGTGATCCAATAAAATAGTGGAAAATTGAGTATCCTTTCATTCTAAATAAGTGATAACCCACATTCACCAAATGAGATCACACTTATGAACATGTTCCGTCACATTTTCAACATCTTAATATTTAGGGAGATAAAGCATCATCTCATAGTATACCATAGGTACACTTGGTGGTTGTAGTGGACCTTGTTGTGGTTCTAATATAATCCCTCCTAAACCCATTGGTGAATGTCTACTAATTCCTCCAACACTGACCCCTAATCCTCCTCTAATATAACCACTATCGATACTTTTTACCACACTTCCTACAATAATAGGTGCACCAAAATAGTAGTTGCTGAGGAAGGTTGATTTGATATGGTTGGGCCTTTAGTTTGCCCATTATTTATATTACGTCCAATTTTAATTCCAAGGTGAGCCATATGTCATACTTGCAATGGAAAAGTAAATTTTAAAGGTAAATTACTATGTTAAACTTGCACTCTGAAAGATTCCTCTACTAGTTGGGATTTAGATTCTTCATTCTCAATATCCCAATTTCTTAATAAAATTTTTTCAAACTCAAATGAATAAGCATGCATTGTAGTGGGGGAATTGGGTCTATCTAGATTGGGTTATGTTATTAGTACTTATCTTGCTTATTTTGTGCATACCTGAAACATTAAAGGACACACACTCATGGTCAGGGGTACTCATTATGCCTTTCTAATCTCCTACAAATTCCCATGGAACTTCCAATATCCTCTTGTTCACCCTTGGGATCATTCCCTCTCATAGCCCTGTGATTTGACTCATCATATTTTTACTCTCATAATTCCCACTACCTAAATTCCATACTAAACTCCTAATCTCAAACCAATGTATACCCCTGTATTTCCCCACCAGTCACAATGCTCATGTGTGATAGAGTTTAGTTGTCCATAGGAAAGTTCTCAAGCCCATAATCAACCATAAGTTTTTTATTCACTAAATTTAATTGTTTGATATAACTTATGTGTAGCTCTCTTAAGAAGTTGAAACACGCATCTTCAGGGCAAGAATATATAGAGACAGCGTATTCTAAAATATAATTTTTTTGCATTCCCTTTCATTGCATGTCTACTACTTGTGTCCACAAAGTTTCCAACTTGGCCAAGATAATATGAAGCTTTACTGACCGGGAAGCCTTCCACTTGTAATTTCTTCAATGGTTTTTTGCATATGTTGAAATCTAAGCATGTAAGTGCTCAAGTAATTTTATAAATAATGTTTCATACAAAGAATCATATAAATGTTTCTCTACCAATGTACATGTAGAAAATCCTAGTTCAAGATAGTATAGTGCAAAGTTTTCTTATACTGTACCAATTTAGTGCTCGATATTCTCCCAAGAAACTCACTTAAGCATTATTATACCATCATGCTAACAAGTGAAATATGTCCTGATAACAAAACCAAAATGTTGGGATATTTTCCTTTAGTTTATCATGAATTATCCTAGTTTCACACCTAAAAGAATAAGTAGTCAAATAAGCTACTGCACTGACATATCACACGAGAAATGATATTGCACACTCACCCAAAACACATGGTTTAAGATCTATTCCCATTGGTTCTATTTCGTAGTGGTGTATGAATTGATCTCTCTATATTAGGATGATTAAATAGGCACATAGTTCTAACCATAAAAATCATAGTATAGCTAATCCTAATAATTATCTCATTCCATACTTAAATTATTCATCATAAAAAATGATAGGTGAAAATTGAGAAAATGAATAGTAGCACCATTAATTTCATAGCAATATTACAAAAAGTATTTCAACATCACAAGTATTTTATTTCATTACATATCAAGATCACCATACGTAGGTCATAATGAATATCAAGGTCATGACTAAGCTCAAGATTACAATTACCAATTACCTTCCTATGTAAAACTATGGGGTATTTGTATGTGGTTTTACCCTAACTATTTTGTTACAATATTAATATGAAAATGATGACTTATCAATGACCGATCCCCCTATATACCCTCTCTATGCTAGATATTTGTTGTCACTCTCCTATCTTCTCATGAATCAGTGTTAGATTCATTCTTGACTATTATCCTCTGATGTTCACATGAACTCTTCCTAACCATCTCTACTTTCTGCACCCTAGTCCAAGTCATACGTTATCATCTAAGTCTTGCATCCTTGGTTCCTCTTTGTTTTCTACATCCTTGTTCCTCGTGAATTGATTCTCCCATTTCAAGGCCTTCTGTGTCATGTCTCTCCCTTTTTTTGTCTCACTTTCATGCCTCTATCTTCCATGTTGTTTCCAAAAAGTACTTATAATAAATCAATACAAAATTTAGGGTCCAAAAATGAATGTCAATACAAAGGTGCCAAGACCCATATTTTTTTTGTACCAAAAATATAGGATAGGGGTAAAGACTGATGTTGGGCCTGATGGATTGAACTTACAATAAGTCTTGCACCTTATTTTTATTTCATTCTTTTGTAGAAATTAATATCAACAAGGGAAAATATTTGGAGGTACACTTCCTAATATCATCTCAATCACATTATCTTTAGGACATTATGGGGGTAACCCTTTAGGTTCCTCAAAAATAATTACATGCTTTGACAAGATTTCATATAATTATGGTGGTTGGTTTGAATCTATGGATTCATTGAATTTGATGGTGTAAAGTTGGGAAACAATCCCATAAGATCCTTTTTTAGAAAAATTTCCATGCGATGAGAGTTAATGATACTTTCAGATCTTGGTGTGAGGCCTCTTAATGTGTGTTGTTAGTCCTTATCATAGAATTGCATCCATATCTTTGAAAATTACCATAGGAAAAGGGCCTAGTGTCCGTAGTCACTTTGCTCCTAAAACTATGACCCAACTTCATATAAATAGAACAAACATGTTTGATTTCAAATTATAATCCCCCATTAAAACGTAGAAATTACAACATTTTCCCTTAAAAGGTAATGTTCCTTCATTGGCAATCATAACTTCAAAAATTGAACAAGGATAAACATAACAATCAACATGTTTGTCTAGCGTATGATCAATGATGTTATGTGTATTTCTAGAATCAATGAGAATATTGAGGGGATGCTTCTTAAAATACCAACCAACCACTTTTGTGTGTAACTAGAGATTTTTGTTTTTTTAATTTTGTAATGTAACCTTGTGATCTCTAGGTTATCATGTGTAGCTAACAATTTTTTTTTTTGAGTTGTGTTCTCTCACTAATGAGGAGTTAGATTCATTCATACAAACCAACCAATTTATTGTTATAACCATTCTTGTATTTTTATTATTTTTGGTTAATAATAAATATAGTGATGCATTTCAATAGTAATGTAAGTACCAAGTGAACATGTAGATGTTGAAAGTCACCACAATAAAATGTGATAAGTCTATCAACAAAAAATGTGACAAATTTATAAGGTTTTCCACACATGAATGGAGTACCCCTTTAGAGTATTTTCAATATGGTCCAAATTCTAGAAGGTATACCTATTTGGAGTACAAAATAAAACTAGTAACCATTTAGTTATCATAAAGCTAATCATCATTTTAGAACACTTATATAAAATATAAAATTATAGGTAAATAGAAAATAAGATTAAAAATCCAAGTGTCAGAGGAATCATAGCAACTAACTTACCTTTCATTAATTGGATGTATATATGTCATTAGTTTGATCCTCACAATTCTTTTTCCTCTACAAGGCCTATTCTAGACCTTGTGTATATATCACTACATGTGGATGTCACCCATTTGCTTCTTTTCATAGGTTTGAAGTCTTCATGATTTCATGACATTTCAACTGGCAATGATGTAGAAAATGAAAGATGTCAACATTTCATTCATAAGTCTTAACAATTTATGGGCCATATTACATGAAGTTAAGTCAATTACATCAATTTTATTATACCAAGTCGAGTCAATTCCATCAAATAAAATGAAATACATAGACATTTCAATTAGAAGTCTTAGTAATGTATGGCCCATATTACATCCAAGTCAAGTCAATTAATGACTCCGGTCATGTGAAAAAAATAAAAATGATTTATTAGGACATTTAATATATGTGAGACCATATGAAAAAAAGATCGCATGTGCTCTACTTATGGTCCCCAAGACCATGTCAAAACTAGGTCCATGGATTCTTAATAATATTTGAGCAAGAACACTGTTTCAAGATTTACACCTCATTATCATTCATTTAGTACCCATGTCTTATCAATGTCCAACATTTGTCAAATTATATATATTCCCTCTTTTACACATTTAATCCATTAAAAAACTATAGGATTTGGATTTGATTAGTCTAAATACTTTTCTAACACATATGTATTGTGGAACATAATGTACAGAAGGCATGAGTGTGTTTATATTTGCATAGAGTGATATATACATAAGGTCTAGAATAGGCCTCATGGAGGAAAAATAATTGAGAGGATCAAGCTAATGACATATATACATCTCATGAATGAAAGGTAGGGCACATGCTTTAATTCCTCTGACCTTTGGATTTTTACTCATGTTCTTTCCTTACAATGAATTTTATATTTTATAGAAGTGTTCTTAAATGATGATTAAGTTTATGACCACTAAATGGTTACTAGTTATTTCTTTCTAGATTTTAGACCATACAAGATATAATTTAAAGGGACACTACATTCATAGGTTGAAATATTTATAAAGTTGACACATTTTTTCTTGATTGACCAATCACATTTTAGTATGGTAAAATAAAATGTTAGCCTGCTCACTCAATACTTACATTATTATTAGAACACTCACTATATCTACTATTAATAATAAATAGTAAGACAAGGATGGTTTCAACAACAAAGCAGTCAGTTGGTATACATGGCCCAAACTCCATGCCAACAAAATGACATGACTCAAAATAAAAAAATATTGTCTACACATAGTAACCCAAAGATCACAATTTTACGTAAAAAAAATATAATAAAACACAAAAATTTAAGCATAAGGAGCACCGATAGAAGGAGGTGGAGGTGGATCATCCTTGAGAGGATAACACTCCAAATGAAAGACTCAATTAAAGGAGTATTGACCACCACAAAGTCATCTTAACTAATTTGAGAGGGGAAAAAAGAAACAATGATACCCCAACTAGAAGGCAAGTTAACAAAGATAACAAAATTGACCACCACTTGCATAGGGATCTCCATAATGATGGGCTAATGATGGACTTCTCATGTTATGGTAGTAAACTCCAACCAAGTCTTTGGAGGGGATCCAACATGAGTAGTAAAAATTATAGACTGGATATCCAAGAGAGGTTAGCCAATCCATTAGTGGAAAAAATTAAAATAAACTTGAAGAACTAATATCTCAAGCCTGATCCATAGGTTGAGCTATATGGAAAACAAACAAGAAATGAACATTAGAAGACAAAAATAAATGTTTATACCTCATTAGAATATTTTCTTGAGAACCAGTCTTAAGAGGTTGAGCTCGGCTTGTAGGCTATGAAGTCTTTGATAATGCTTGATTTTGTGCATGAGAAACACCTTTCTTTGTCTGCACTTGATTCTTATTTTGGCTTGGCTTTGATAATGCTTGATTTTGTGCATGAGAAACACCTTTTTTTGTCTGCACTTGATTCTTGGTTTGGCTTGGCTTTGGCATGAGAATTGGTTGAAGTGATGAATTTAAGATTTGGAAGAGCTTCATTACCTTACTTGATCATTATGAAAGAGTGTGTAGACTCTTTCATTTATAGATTTGGTAAATGATGGTGAATCGTTCATCTTGAGATGAAGATTAAGGGCCTAAGATCAGTCCTCCATTCTCATAAATGATAAAGATGGAGTGTGGAATAAAAAGGATGGAATATGTAAGAGAGGTGTAAGATATTCAAATGATGACCGTTTTATGTGTGTAAGTAAGGTGTAAGAACTTGTCTTGAGTGTGTAAGTAAAGTGTGAAATATGTCATAACCTTTGTTTGATTACACATTTTGTCTTATTATGTCATTTATTTATGAGGCAATATTCTAATTTTGAATTTATAAAAATAAGATAATTATAAATCCATGAATTTTCCTATTAGAGGAATGATTATTTTTTATTAAGTGCGATTAATCAATAATTAAAGGAATAGTGATTCTGGTAAGGTTGAATTTTTTAATGGAAAATGTAATTAAAATTGACACAAAGTGTCTAATTTTAAGTTTCTATAAACATAAACATGAGTGGCCATAAGGATTTTGGTACAAACTGAAAATTTACCATCCAAAAATAGGGTTTGGTAATCTAATATGAAACCTTCTTTCCACTCTAAATCAATAACATAATGTTATAGATGTTAAGGAGAGCTATCAAAAGCCAATGAACATCAAAAAAATAAATCAATTTCTTATTTTTTTATAATATAATATTTTAAAATTATTGTTGAAACTTAATAATATAAGAAAATACGTCATTTTTATTAATTGAACAAATTTTCATGAAAATAATAAAGATAAGTGATTATAATAGATTCGTTCACAGTAAATATTAATAATTTTAGACAGATTAATAAAATATTTTTATATTCTCTCTCTTCATATTAATATAGGATGACATACACCAAAATAAATTTTCTCACATAAAAGTTGATTTTTATATTATATTACAATAATTAATTATTAATTTTAAGGACAAGCTTGAACATTAATGTCAATTCTAATCTACACCTCAATTTCATAATGAAATGTTATGAATAAATGGAAATACATATTTTCATAAACATTTAATGGGCTTTACCAACTTCCCCTAAAGTTTCTTTAGAGAAGGGGTCGGTTGGCGAAGTTGGGTTGAATTGGTGACTATACCTAGAATAATCTTCCATTGAGTCAAGGCCTCCATCCCTTCCCACAAGTTTATAATGCATAAAATATTAAATCAAATTTAATTAATTATTTAAAAAATAAAAATTATAAAAATAATAAAAATGAAAGTTTAGAAATATAATTTATTGTCAAAAGTGATTGGTAAATATTTGCCAAGATTTGATAGCATAAATCAAGTAAAACTAAATAAAAAATAACTCAAAAAAAATAGATTAAACAAAGAACTTCTCATAATTTTTTAGTATGGTTTTTGTTAGAATTATCTATAGGGTCTAATGAATGTAATAGAAAGCGTAAATAAAAGATAAAACAATAATACTAATAAACAATAACTGTATATCTAAGACAATAATATAAATGAATAAATAACTCAAATATGATGAATTAATCTGATAATTAAATATTAATCTCATGTAGAATACACAAATAACCATTGCTTATATAAAGCAAGACGTGCATGAAAAATATCAGTGAATTCACACGTGTAGTTCAACTAATATCTGACTACAAGAATAGTAGAGGGCAACTTCATACTAACAAGATAGGTATCCAACTTGTGTAAATGATCAACACAAGTTGACTACTACTTAATCAATCTTATCCTATCTTACCCTGAATAGTGGAGTGGAACTCCATTGTAATAAAGTAGGTGTCCAAGTTGACAACTATTTAAGCAAGCTTATTCTATCTGGTGCAAATTGTTAATAAACATAATAAACTATTTACAATAAGTAATTAGTGAACCAATCTAAATTATAAATATAATAAAGCAAATAAATGCACCAACACCCCCCATAAGCAAAGCTTAGGTAGGGTTATGTAGATAAGAGTCCCAATAATGTGTAGCCATATTAGGTACTCTATAGAAATAGATGAGGAAAGGAGAAAACTTGAAGGAATAAAACTACTCAAAATGAAGGTCTATGAGACCCCCCTGAAGAACTGATGTCCCCTGAAGAACTGATGTCCTGTACCCCCAAAAGAGATCATAAGTTAAGATACTTGTTGTCAGTGAAATGTTTGGTGAAAATATATACATTTTGCTCCTCTGTAAGACAATATTAAAGATCAATGATCTCCACTTGAATCAGCTCCTTGATAAAGTGCATATGGATCTCTATGTGTTTGGTTCTTTGATGATGAACAAGATTCTTCAAGATTTGGATAGTGCTTTGGTTATCACAGTAGATGACTGATGGCTTCCAAAATGGAACACCAAGCTCAGTGAGAATATTTTGAAGCTAAATAGCCTCAATAGTGGCATTAACAATGCCATGATACTTAGTCTCTATAGATAAAAGATCAATAGCATCTTTTTTCTTACTCTATCAATAAATAGGGCTAGATTTGAAGTAAAAGCTATAACTAGAAGTGGACTTACGATCATCATAATCACCAACCTAATCAGAATTTATGTATCCTACCAAGTTTAAACTTGTACCTACTATATAGTGAATCCCATATCGGATAGTACCTTTAATGTAGCTCAAAATATGCTTGGTGGCTCTCCAATGAAGTTCATATGGTGTCTACATAAAGCTTGAAACCATACCAACTGCAGATGAAATGTCAAACTGTGTATGAGTTAGATAGATGAGGCTACCTACAAGCTAGTGATACAATGTGGCATTAATCAAGGGAGTGAAACAATGAACCTCAAGTCTAACTCTAGATAAGAAAGGTGTCAGTGTAGGCTTACAATAAACCATGTGAAATTGAGCTAACAAGTCCATGGAATACTTGGGCTGTGAAAGTGTAATCATAGAAAAATATTGTACTATTTGAATCCCAAACAAATAATGCAATAGTCCCATGTTTGTCATAAAAACTGTCATGAAGTGCAGTCTTAACACTACTGATGATGGATGTTGTACTCCCTGTAATAATGAGATCATCAACATAGAGAACTAAGTACAATACTGAATCCTCTTGATGTATAATATAGACATTCAAATTTGAGTGACATTTTGAGAATCTAATCGAAAGAAGAAATGTGTTCATCTTAGAATACCAAACCCTAAAGGCTTGCTTCAAACCATAGAGAGACTTATACAAGTGGCACATCAATGAAGAATCCTAAATGAACCCCTGTGGATGATCCATATATATCTCTTCTTGAATATCCTTGTCAAAAAATGCACTCTTTACATCCATCTGATGTATAACCCAATCATGAGCTACACTAATAAATAGTATCAAGAAAATGGAATTCATCTTAGCAACAAATGCAAACATTTCTATATATTCGATGTCTTCCACTTAGGAAAAAACTTTGGCCACCAAGCGTGCTTTATACTTATCAATATTTTCATCCATTACAAACTTAGTTTGATATATCTACCTACATCATACTAATTTTCTTCCCTTAGGAAAAGGAACCAGATCTCAAGTGTTTTTCCTAATCAATGAATCATACTCTTCTTCCATTGTTGAATCCAACTTAACTGTCCCTATGGCTTCCTAAAAAGATTGTGGATCAAAAGCTGTGGAAATTTAGGAATGTGGAAGATCATGCTGTGACCATGTTTTCCTTCTATCTAATGGATCCCTAAGAAGAGGGTTTGCATCTACCAAAGTCTGTTTAGCCCATAAAGGTATCAATAGGCAATGATCTAGATGAAAAGGAACATGACCTGCTAAACCATGCTAGGGAGGTATTACTTCATCATCCTTGTGAGTAGATGAAGTAAGAGTATCATCATCACTGCTGTCTAATTCTTCTAAGGAAGAATAATGAGAAATGTTAGAAGACAAGTCTGAAAGACTTTCTTGAAAGTAAACACTTCTAACTATAATAAGTTCATGTGAACCTGGATCAATGAGTCGATATCCCTTAACACCATCGGGATATCCCACAAATACACAAGTTCAGCTTTGTTTTTCTAAAGCACGATGCTTATCTAAAGGTATGTGAGCCTATGTTGGATTGTCAAAGTCTCTATAATAGTGCACATCTGGCTTCTTATTGTACCAAGCTTCAAGAGGTTTTATCACCTTTGAAGCTTTGTGTAGAACTCTATTTTGTATATATGCAACATAATTAATTTCTTCTACCCGGTACTTAAGTACTAATGACTTTTTATGAATCCTATAACTTTTCATCTCTTTTAAGATTTGTTTCTTTCTCTCTACTACACCATTCTACTGAGGTGTGTATTCAATTGAATGCTGAAGATCAATACCTTCAAGAGCACAAAATTATTCAAACTTATTGTTCACACATTCCCTCTCATTATCTGTGTGGAAGATCTTGACATACTTCCTATATTGTTTCTCTGCTAAAGCTTTAAACTCTAGAAATCTATCAAATACTTCACTCTTGAGTTTCAAAAAATAAACTCAAGTATATCTGGAATAGTCATCAATAAATGTGAGAACATAGTGAGTTTTAATAAAAGACAAATTAGGTAATCGACCTGCTAAATCACTATGAACAAGTTTGATGACTTGTGTAGCCCTCCAAGCCTTTTCTTTATCAAACTTATCCTTTTGATGTTTGCCTAAGGCACAACCATAACATACACCCCCTAAAAATTGAATCTATGGAAGTCCTATAACCATCTTCTGTTGACTAAGCTATTGTAAATAGTGGTAGTTTAGATGACCAAACCACTCATGCCATAACTTACTCATTGAATTAGTGTGTGAGAGCAAAGCTATAGAGGAAGACTGAGGCACAAAATGGAATAATGAATAAAGTTGAGTATTATTGTCAACTTTTCCCACTGTAACTAAGGCATTATCTTCCAATTTTTTGATTGAAACAGAATCAGGTGTGAACTCAACTTTCTTACTAGTATCAAAGTGGATGATTTGGTAGAGAGAAAGAAGGTTAGTTGATAATTCTAGCATAGAGAGGACATCCTCAAATACACTACTATCAATATCCACTATACCTTTTCATATAACATCTACCTTATAATCATCACCTATGAGAATATGAGGCAAGGAACTTGGTTCTAGTCTAGAAAATTATTCTTGATCAGAACCCATATGGTGTGAAGCACCTAAATCAATTACCCTTGACTTGAGAGAATTTTTCATTAAAACTAGTGCCATAGCTTTCCCTTTCTCTAAATTTTAAAGAGTGGAAGAATCCTTTGAAGAGGATTGATTGATGCTATTATTTTTGAGAAGACCCTTAAGGTCATCAATCTCTTTCTTTTAGCAATCTTGTTCACTATGAAACCCCTTTTTGTGATAAGGGTAAGGAGTGTCAGTCCTTTTTTGTGAATCCCCTTTCTTATTAGTGGATTTATAATCTCCTTGTGAGGAAGATTGTTTCCCTTTATTCTTATCTTTATGTGACTTATTTTGATTATTCTACTTCTTTTTACTTGAACATGTATTTGATGTTGATGTTAAAACTTGCTTATGCTAAGGTTGACTTGCAAATAGAGCTTGAGATTTGGATGACTTGATTAGACCCATAGCTATTCACATTTATTCTTCAATCATTAGAATCTCAGAGAATACCTCAAAGGTGGGCATTTGATAAGATGTGCCTAATTTGAGTCTATGAGTCTGAAATCTAGAGATAAAAGATGAATATTTAGGACCTAATTTGTGTAAGGCATTGAAAATTAATTGAATATCTTTTTTTATCAATTTTACATTTAAAAAGTTGTGCTCTAAGATTTATGACTTTAGTGATGTAGTATTTTATTGTAGCATAATTTTTAGATCTAAACTAATGAGTTCGTTATCAATTTGGTAACCAAGAATCTTATCTATTTTGACAAATAATGACATTAAATTATCTCAAGCCTCTTTTGGAGTTATATATTTATCAAGATAGAAATTTAAATCTAAAGACATGTAAGACCAAATGCATCTAATTACCTTAATAGTCTATAAAAAAAAGTGTTGTAACTCTTTTACATTTGTAGGTGGAGTAAGAAGAGTTGTTATGTAAGGGATATATCTTAGCATCATTAATGCATTTCAAGCATTCTGTTTCCATGTGTTATAGTTGTATGCTGTTAATAGTGAGAACTTAAGATTTCTCATGATGCAATTGGAAATAAACCATCACAAAATAGAAATCAAAGTACAGAACACACCACAAAACCCTCCTAAATTATTTAGTTTTATCTCATCCAGCAAGTATATTTTGGTACTTTATAATTGAGTGCATTTACAAGGCTGAATTATAATTGTTCTAGTTTATAAAAAGCTCAATTTGGCTTTCTAGTCTAAAAGTACAAAATATGCATTTTATTACAAAAAATTCTTCACCAATGCATTGTGATCAAAAAAATATTAACTTTAAAAAAAAGGACCTCAATACGAGGTCGTATATGAAATTTATGAACCTCTAAAGTTACAGAAATGAAGACAGACAAGAATTGCTAAAAAAATCTAAATTTTGGAAAAATTTAGACAAATCTAGAAAAGATTGAAAGTACAGGAGTGAAGAGAATGAAATTTTAAGTTATTTTTAAAAAAATAGCTCAAAAATACTTCCTACTGTTCAAATGGTGGGCCCCTAAACTTTTTATTTCAAATTTACCTATTGATCTGTGAGGCCTGCAAAAAAAATGCCTTCATAGTCCGTACGACCGTCCCTAAGAGCAAAAAAAAATTGCCTTCCAGGTGACTGTGTCTAAATTAGATAAATTTTATATGGATTTGGAGGTTTTGATGCCTTCTAAATGCAACCATGAGGTTTTTTTTACTTAGAAACACTTTGATTTTCAAGTACCTATCAGATTTGAGTGTGGTGCTTCCAGATCAAACCCTTACCAATTTCACATCTTGTGCCCAATTTAGACAAAAGTGTAGATGATTTTGACTATCTTAGGTACTCTAAACTCAATGATGAGTTCAAAAATTCTCCACAAAATTCTAATTTGTACATGTATTTAAAATTAAAAAATTGATCCTATATTTAGATATTTTTCTTTTGAATATTTAGTAATCTAAAGATTCAAGATAGATTTGGTACCATTTAAGAATTATCTACAAGATCTAATAAATCTAATAGAAAGCATAAATAAGAGATAAAATAGTAATAGTAATAAACAATAACTGTTTATGCAAGACAATAACATAAATGAATAAATAACTCAAATATGATGAATTACTCCTATAATTCAATATAATCTCATGTAGAATACACAAATAACTATTGCTTATATAGATCAAGATCTGTATGATAAAGATCATAAAACTCACACAATATGTGTAGTTCAACTAATATCTGACTACAAGAATAGTGGAGGGCAACTCCACACTAACAAGATAGGTGTCCAACTTGTGTAAATGATCAATACAAGTTGACTATTAGTTAAGCAATTTTATCCTATCTTACCCTGAATAGTGAAGTGGAACTCTACTCTAACAAGATAAGTGTCCAAGTTGACTAATAGTTAAGCAAGCTTATCCTATTTGGGACAAATTATTAATAAACATAATAAACTAATTACAATAAGTAATTAGTGCACCAATCTAAATAATAAATATAAGTAAATACAATAAAACAAATAAATGCACCAATAGTTTTAGATGTTAGACATGTTAAAATTTATTTGATGTATGTGTTCATTAGATTTAGGGCTGTAAAAATTTATTTAGTTTTATTCAACTTCACTTTAATTACTCAAAAATTACAATTCTTTCTCTTTACTTTAATTGGTTAATAAAGAATGAAATCTTGAAAAAATTATATTGGAAAATATGTTTCAAGACTTGTGTTGTATTTAATTTGATTTTTATTAGGTCTTTAGACAATATACATTATGAAAAATAACACTTCAATACTTGTATTAATTTATTAGCAAAAAAAATTAGTGTAACTCAATGTATCACTAACATAAAATGTAATACTTGATTGAATGGTTAAATGTTGGGATGATTTGTCTAAAATGCTTGTAGATATTCAATAAATTTTAGTCAGCAATAATAGAATTCTCTAACTTTTAATTAATTTTTCTTAATTTTATGAGATATTTAAATACACTAAGATATATGTGTATTTATAAATAATCTGAATTAAAATTAAGATTTTATTGGCATTTATAAGACATTAAATAATCTAAAAATTCAAAAAATAGAACTACAAACTATGGGTCACCCTTAATTAACTAGAACCATACTTTACCTTCAAAATATATTCATGACATTTCTAAAAGACCACCACAAAAATATAAAAACATGAAAAAAAAATCAAACAAAAAAAAAATATACATTCACAAACAACAAATACCAAAAATTAAAATTAATATCAATAATACTTAATTTAAACATATAATTTATAAATAAACAAAAACCTTAAAATCATTTAAATTAACAAACAATAAATACCAAAAATTATTTAAAAATATCTGCAAATTGATATTTCAAATTAATCATATTTATGAATAAAAAATTTGACGATGGCCAACTCTTTTGGATACTACTGGGTTTTAAATAAAAAGGTAATCTTTGTGGAAAAAGAAATAAGAATGTTTTATTTCATAATTATAATATGCTAAATCAAGGGCACTAAAAATATTTACAGTTTATTTTCGGATTGTGTCAAAGTTGGTGTGGATGTTAAAATTTCAAAGCCGTAAATTGCGTCAATTTTGATATATGTAAAGCCGTACAATCATTCGTGTGCAGGGCCTGCCAGCATCATTGCATCTCTGTTATAAATAAATAATATGCCTTGCCTTGCCCTGCATCAAACATCATTCCCACCTTTTACTTTTGCTGTGTTTGTTATCTATTGCAATGGCGCCTTGTAACCTCCCTCTTCCCTTTTTTGTAGTGTTTGTTATCCTTTTCACCAACACAAGCCAAGTATTAAAATTTCACAGGGATACGAGAATTAGACCTGTCTAAAAATTCATTTACTGGGCCCATACCATCAATATGGTTTCCTTATATAGAAACATTATTGCTCAATGACAATTTATTTAGTGGCAAAATTCCTCCAAGCTTGGGCAGTTTATCTCAACTCAAGTTATTAAATCTAGCAAATAATAATTTAACATGAATCATCCCTCAAAATTTGGCCAATTGCTCTTGCCTTCAAGTCCTAAATTTGGGAAATAATCATCTCACGGGAGGGATACCGCATGAGTTGGGTAAGCTTAGCGATCTCTCCTCATTAGTTGTTCGAAGTAATAGACTGAAAGGATTATTCCCTCCCTCAATAGGAAATTGTTCATACTTATGAGTTCTTGATTTGAGGCACAACTCATTTGAAGGCCATATACCAAACTTGATTGGGTATCTTTCAAATCTAAGAGTATTGGTGATGGAGGAGAACAACTTTAGAGGTAGTATTGCTGTAGAAATAGGTCAACTAATGAAGCTCTAGATCTTGCTTCTTTCTTCCAATCATTTCTCAAGTTTTGTTCCACACACCATTCTGTGTTTGCAAGGAATGGCCATAGCAAGTGAAGATAGTATTGTGTTATCCACTGGTTTTAAGGATGGTTCATATTATCAAGATGGATTGGAGATGACAGGCAAAGGCATATATTTGCAATACACATATATTCTTTCTACTCTGACATCCATGGACCTCTCAAACAATGAATTGGAGGGAGAAGTTCCTGCTAATTTTGGAAAATTGAAGGGGTTGAGATTTCTCAATCTGTCCAAGAACAATTTCAATGGGACTATTCCAAATAGTTTGGGAAGAATGAGTCAGCTGGAGTCATTAGACCTTTCTTCAAACAAGTTTTCAGGAAATATCCCTGGAGATCTTGAATCTTTGGATGTTTTAGGTTTCCTAAACTTGTCGAACAACCTAATTTTAGGTAGTATACCACAAGGATGACATATAGCCAGCACATTTCAAGAACAATCATATTCTGGAAACCGAAATTTGTGGGGATGCCCCCTACCAAAAAATTGTTTACCACAATTTTCTCACGCTCCTCCCCCTATTTCAATTAGCAAAGAAAAGCAAAGTGCTGAAGTTCCATGGTATGAAATAGCAGTGGGATTGCCATATGGTGCAGGTTTTGGACTCACATTGGCATTGGCATTATTTGGTCATTTTCTGGGCTCAGTGGTTTGTTCAAGACCAAAAATGTTCTAGATAATTAAATATGATGCAGCTTTGGAAATTCTCTCGGATTAGAAAATGTATCCATCTAGGTCTATGGTAGATCTAAAAAGGAGGGTACTCTTTTCTGGGTTAGGAAGGAAAATAAAAACTTTGTAATTTATTAACAGACATTGAGGTTGTCATATATTATGTTTAATCAAACCCAAAACTAACTCATCTGAATGTAATGAATCTAAAAATTGCTGCAATATTTATACATGAGAGCTCAACTCCTCATTCTTCTCAATGCCTTTTCCTTGAAACTATGGTTAATGATTTTAAATTTAATGAAACTAAAATTAAAGAGTGAAATGATTGTATGATTATACGCCAATATGTAAGTGATGCATATTTTTGGTCTGGCTTCAATGTCTGCCTATCATAACTGTGAGGTGCCAAAAAGACCATGACATTTGACATTGTTGTAATTGTATCCATGTTAGCAATTTAATTGAATTACAATGAATTAAAGTAGATTTGATTGAATTATAATGAATTAAAGTATGTTACTTATCACAGCCGTGCCACTGATAAGGTGTAATTAATGAAGATTTCAACTGAATAGGTGATTATATATAACAATTTTAAATATGTATCTTTCTTTGTATACATAACAAATATGTATTATTTTGAATTATGTTTATTTGAACCATATATCTATTTCATTAATTGAATTACAAAAAATGGTAATTTAAGAATGATGATTTCAAGATGTATTTGAATACATATTGCTTTTGATTATGAAATTAATCAATTTTTGAAATACTAAAAAATCATATTTATATTTTAACCAATTAATCAATTGTTTAATTAAGATAATAATTTTGATATATATTTTTAGAAAGAAAATCTCTCTTTTTATCATATTTTTCCCAAATAAATATGAATTTATTAAATATAATCATGATATATTTTTATTCAAGAAACGAACCTACTAATAAATTTAACATAATTTTTTAAACGAAAGAAATTTTTAAAGCATTAAAAATAATTAAAATATATATATATATATATATATATATATATATATATATCCAACCTAAAATATACAGTAGCATAAAATCTCTTAACTTCTTAAAATCATCTTTGCAAAAAAAAAATTCCCATATAGGTGACAAACTTTCACCAGAAAACATGGCCCATAAGATGTAAAAAAGGAGTTGTTTCACATCAAACACAATATTCATTACGTTTAGTTCACTTGGACTACATTATTTTTGTCTTTTCTTGGCATCACCCATTTATTCACATCACTTGACTTGACTTACTTGACTTGGGGAGATGGTCAAGCCGTGTGAGGGCAGAATTGATATGTTGCCAAAGAAATGTTCACACAATGATGATATTTCAGCCTATAATTTGCCCCACATGAATGTTAGATAATATTAGGAAGGGATGTAAAAGTTACATCGGAAGGTATGTAAAAGTTACATCGGAAGGTATGTAATTTTATGTTTTTAATACAGTTAGGTTTTTGCAAGTCAAAGAGTGTAAATGGGTAAGTGTACCTCACTCAAAATTTATGACCATTGATCCTGTGTCATTTTTGTGTATGTGATAATGGAAAATGAGGTGTGTTTTTTCATACAAGATATGGACAAATAACCTTCTTCAAAAATGATACATGGAATGGATCTTTGAGGAGGGGTGAAACTCTAACTTGTATGTTACGGGACCAATTTTGGAAAACACTTTATAAGGACCATAAAACTTTGGTGCAAGTTTTTGATGACCCTTCAACGTCAAAGAGGACTACTTATAAGGTTGAAGCTAGATAAAAATTTGTTCTGAGTGGTGTTGATTGACATGTTGCTTTGCATGGTTTTATGCCAGATGGAGATTATCTTTGAGAGTTCACAAGATAATTGCACATGTGCGGAGTGCAACATCAATTGCCTATACCTTGGGGTTGCTTAAAAGGCATGTTTGAAGAGAAGGTGGTAGTTGACCATAAATGACCTCATATGGGACCATCTTGGTGGTAGTTTGGTATGTAGTGTCGTACCACCATTCAATAAGTGGTAACCTTTTAAACTTGTGATTCTATTGATTTGAGGCTAAATAATGAAGATATGTCTCCAAACATTTGTTGACAATTTCTATTTGACATGGATCAATTTATGGATGGTAGGCATAACTCATTTTATGATGGGTTCCATAAACATGGAAATAATCCTTCTAGAAGTGACTAGTAAAATTGGAATCACAGTCATGCACAATTGAGGCAGTTAGCCCATGGAGGAAGTCAATTTGATCAAAAATGTTTTGAGAAACAATGGAGCTAGCAAAAGGATGGTTGAGGGAAAAAAATGGGCATACTTGGAGAGCCAATCCACCACCATGAGAATCATTAATTTCCCACTTGACTTTGTCAGTCCCTCAACAAAGTTCATGGAAATATCTAACCATACCTAGGTAGGGATAGGTAAGGATTGGACCATTCTTGGGGTGGAGATAGTTTCCCCTTTGTTATGCTGACACATTTCACATTCTACCACAAACTATTTGATGCCAAGTTTAATGCTTCCCAGAAAAAATTTCAACAATCCTTTCATAGGTTTTAAAAAAACATGAGTGGCTCACTAATGTAGAGGAATGTAACTTGAATAGAATTGTTTGTCTCAGTGTTGATTATGCTCCCAGTACCAAATATACTTTGTGCCTTAAATAGTGACCATCCCAAGACTTATTTTTTCGAGAGGCAAGGTTAGTGGTCACTTCCTAAATGACTTGTTAAATTTGGGTGTCATGGGACAATTATTATTGTGCCTGATTCACCCAATATAATATGGGAAAGGATAATGCACAAAAGGTTGTATATTCTTCATGCTTGCAAGATAATGCATCTATGACACTATTGTCTTTACCCAAGTCTTGTAGGTAATCTCATAGTCATAGCCCATTAATTTTGTACCCACTTTTACTACTCAGGTAAAGGGACTCTTTGCGCTAAGAAGTAGTTGAGGCTATGGTGAGTAGTTTTGATTCATAAGTACCTCCTAACTACATATGGGCACCACTTGTTGATGACATGGAGTATATCTAGCATCTCTTTCTCATATGTGGAAAAAGCAAAGTTTTTCCATGTAACTCCTTTACTGGTTAATGTGAGTGGTTGACCCTCCTACATTAGAATGGCTCCAATGCCACTTCTAGAGGCATAAATCTATGATGAATGGTTTGGAGAAGTTAGGTATATCTATAACAGGTGTAGTACACATTGCATACTTGAGCAGATTGAAGGATTTTCTTTTTACCTTATACTACTAAAACACATTTTTTTAATATGGTCATTAATGGACCAATAATTATTTCATAGTCATAGAAAAAACTTTCTATGATACTTAGTAAGGCCTCAAAACCTGTGAAGGCTCTTGAGTGATTTCCATTCAGGTCAATTTTTCATAGCCTCAATGCTTTTAGGATCCACTTTGATGCCTTCCTCAGAGATGATTTTTCTAATATACTCACTTTCCTTTTGTCCACAAGCACACTTGGACCATTTGGCACATAGTGGTTATTGTAAAGGAGTTGGAAGATATGGTATAAATGCATCAGATGTTCCTCTTATGTATAGTTATAGAGAAGAACGTCATCAAATAAAAATAGTATTAAATTTGCATAGAAATGGCCGAAATATCTTGTTCATTAAGCCCTACAAGGTTGATGGAGTAGTAGTGAGGCCAAAGGGCATGATGATAAACTCATAATCACCATCATGATTTTGAAAGGTTATCTTGGTAATATCATCTTCCAGATGCATATCTGGTGATAACCTAATTATAAGTCAAGCATCAAGAAGAAGTAAGCTTCATGAAATTCATCTAGTAGCTCATCAATCACCACAATAGGAAACTTGTCATTGGTACTGAGTTTATTGAGAGCATAGATGTTAATATAGAGATGCCAAGACCTATCATTTTTCCATACCAAAAATAAAGGGTAAGATTAAGGACTGATGTTGGGCTTGATGACTCTAGCCTGTAATAATTCTTATGCCATTTTTTCTATTTCATTATTCTATAGAATGGGTAATCGGTAAGGGAAAATGTTTGGAGGTACACTTCTTAAAAACAGCTAAATCACATGATCTTAAAGTTATTTTATGGGGAACCCTTTAGGCTCCTAAAAAATAATTACATGCTTTCATAATATTTCCTATAGTTATGGTGGGTGGTTGGAATTTGCTGATTTATTGAATTAGATGGCACAAAGCTAGGAAAATATCCAATATGATCATTTTTTAGCAAATTTTCCATGAGATGATTGCTAATGATACTTTTAGATCTTAGTGTGAGGCCTATTAATGTGTGTTGTTGGTCCCTATCATTGAATTGAACCTATAACTTTGAAAAGTACCATGGGATAGAGCCTATTATCTGAAGTCACTTTGATCCTAAAACAATGTCACAATCTCATAGAGATAGAACAAGCATGTATGATTTCAAATCATAATACTCCATTTAAATGCAAACATTGAGACATTGTACCTTACAAGGTAATGTTCCTTCATTGGAAATCATGACTTAAAAAATTGAACAAGTATAAACATATCAGTCCACATGTTTGGCTCTAGGATCAATGAAGTTATGTGTATTTCTATAATCAATGAGAATAGTAAGGGGATGTTTCTTAAAATACCTCTTACTCTGATAGTCTAAGTAGTGGTTAATGCAACCAAATCATGCACCAAAA
This sequence comes from Torreya grandis, assembly GCA_037957365.1. Lineage (NCBI taxonomy): Eukaryota > Viridiplantae > Streptophyta > Pinopsida > Cupressales > Taxaceae > Torreya > Torreya grandis. Next base: position 2,547,144 of record JARHVA010000558.1, on the reverse strand, counting down.
TTTTAGGGTGAAACTTCATGGTGCTAGGTTCTTCGACTTCACATTCTTCATCATGGAAATCTTGAGTATCTTGTCATTCTTCAACACCTGGGGGTGATTCTATGTCCAAAAAATATAACTTATATTCAACGCACTTGTATCCTCTAGATCATTTTTCATCGTAGTTGTAAGATATTCCTTTTTGTGATGAGTGCACATTTCCGCTTCCATAAGCTGTTTAATAGGGGTGACTTTTGGAGGAGGGCTTATGACTGGCCATGATGTTGTAGATGTATTGAAAGAACTAAAATGTGAAGATTGATGCTGGGAGGTGATCTTATCTTCCATAAGCTTGTACAATCCTAATAATTCCATCATGCTCCCTGTCTTAAACATCTTGACCTTCATGCAAATTATACACTTGAATACACTAATGAAACAAATATTGAAAAAATAATAATTTAACCCTTTGGTTTGGTTGGCCAAATTTTCAAATTCAATTCGATACTTGAAAACCATTCTGATTTTTTGTAGTTTAGTTAGGGATCTAGAAAAATCATCATAAGAACTTGCACCAAAGCGAACCGAAAATATTTTAATAAAACCATCCCAAGTGGGATTTGTATGGATTTTTTGATACAATTGGATAACTTCTTTCTCTAAATGAAATGATGCAATGAGTACCTTGTTTACCCCAAATGTATTGTGATTGGGTTATTTTATGAAAATTATGGAGATTATGTGAAAGACATCCTTAGTTTCTCTCCTTTTTTTGTCTTCAACAAGACTTATTAAATAACACCTACTCAAAGCAAACTAGTACATAAAAGCAATATATAATCTACAAAAATGAAAAATAGAACTAAAAGGAATTTGAAATTGAAATCAAATTATTCTAATATATGATAATCAAGCAAGTGCAGACAGTTTATGGACCAAAAGGAGTTCTTAAGTGGACATTTTTTTTTCTGAAAAATGAGAAATATCAACTTCTATAGATTATTTGAGATGGCTACACTTGAAATGTGAGGATGATATAAGAAGATGAATTATAACATTTCAACTCTAGTTTATAAATTACTATTTTTTTAAATGGTCAATTATAAGTAGGTCAAACATCTTAAATTTGAAGAGGAACTCCTATTTTTAATAAAAATAGAGTAGATAGTCAGTTGTGTGCCCCCTCATTTTTTGAACATCGTTTAGTATTGTTTAGAAACCTTTGGTGGAAATTTAAATAAGATCATCTAGTTTGTGACCTATATTTTTTTATAAAAATTAATGAAAATATTTTTTTACTAATTTTAAAATTAAATAAACTCTAAAATTTGATAAAAAGGTTGATAGTAGGTTGCGCACACCCTCTCTTTCCCCCTCCCAACTACCTAAACGAACCCAATTTTTTTTTATTTGAGTGTGTATAAAATTAGGCCTAGTTTATTACCATATATATATTGCATTTGGTTGAACACAAAAAGGACACATAAACAAATATAGACATGTATAGTTGCAACATATAGTGGCATAAAAACTACATACTTAAAAAAAATATAGATGGAAATCTTAGAATAGTCAAAAATTTAATAAAATCATATATTTAGAAAGAGGAGAGTGTGTTCAATGTCATATTAATAGTTTTAGGAAATGTCTCAATGGAATTCATAGTGTTTATGATGGTAGAAGTTGGATTTTATTTTTTTCTATCAAAAATATGAATTCAATCATGTGTTTGTAGGTCTAGGCCTTAGGCTCAAGAATCCAACCCATTTATGAGTCTGTAGGAATGTTTTCAAAACTATACATAGAAAAAATGTATACGATCTATAACACATATGCCCTTTTAACATATATTCACAAAATCATGTATGTGTTATAACACATATGCATTATTAAATATATGTAATGTTCATGTGTTAGGAAACAAAAACCTAAAATAACTGAAAGGTAGGGGGTTGTTTAATAAAATGAATGTTAAGTTCAATTTATACTTTAAGTTTATTTAGAAAATATAATAAATTAGGGTCACTATGCATCTTCTATAATTAGTCTCACAATGCCACGAGTTACGATTTGGAAGATAGTTTTTCAAATACCAATATGGTCATTACTTAGTCATCTTTTAGAACTAGTAAAACATGGGTACAATGATAACACAAGGAAAAAAAGATATACCCATTTAAATTATATTTAGTATGGTCCAAACTCTAGAAGGTATATCTATTTTGAGTACGAAATTAACTAGTAACTATTTATGTGTCATAAAGCTAATCATCATTTCATAACACTTATATAAAATATAACATTTGAACAAGAGAAAAACTATGAAAGGAGGAATCAGAGTGTGTGTCTTACCTTTCATTCATTGGATGTATATATGGCATTATCTGATCCTTATAATTATTTTACCTCCACGAGGCCTATTCTATACCTTGTCTATATATCATTGCATGCAGATATCAATGTGTTTGTGCCTTCTATGCCTTATGTTCCGCAAAACATGTGTTAGAAAAGTATTTAGACCAGTCAAAACCAAAGCCTGTAATTTTTTTCATGGATTAAATGATTGGAAGAGAGAATACATATAATCAGCCACACATAATTGGACATTGATAAGTCATGGGTACTAAATGAATGATAATGACATGTTCAACTAATTCTTGGAACAAAATTCTTTACCAAATATGATAGAGAATCCATGGACTTAATTTTGACATGGTCTTGAGAACCATAATTAAAGCACAAGTGAGCTTTCTTTCACATGTTCCTGCATATACTGGATGTCATAATCAATAGTTTTTATTCATTTTCACATGGTCAAAGTCCTCATTGATTAGTAATTGACTTGAATTGGTGTAATAAAATTGATGTAATTGACTTAACTTGTGTGTAAGATGGGCCATGCATAAGTAAGACTTTCAATTGAAATTTCCACATCTTTAATTTTTTGTGTCATTGCCAATTGAAAAATCATGAAATCAATGAAGTCCACGACCATGTGAAAAGATAAAAATGGGTGATTATATATCACAATTTTAAATATGCGCCTCTTCCCACACACACACACACACACACACACACACACACACACACACACACACACACACACACACACACACACACACACACACACACACACACACACACACACACACACACACACACACACACACACACACACACACACACACACACACACACACAAACACACACACAAACACACAAGTGTATATTATCAAAGTAGTCTACAATCTAGGATCTACCTAGATAGGATTGAATGCATGAAGCTTAACCTGTATAGAGTAGATAAATCAAATGAACACATGAAAGGAAGATCTCACAATGTACACAAAGAAATATGCATTCAATTAATATTTCTCATTAGCCAAAATAGATTTAGGTAAATTGCATATATAGGTGGAAGATAGACAAGATCCACCATATATATATATATATATATATATATATATATATATATATATATATATATATATGTATGTATGTATGTATGTATGTATGTATGTATGCATATATATGTATATATATATATATATATATATATATATATGTATATATATATATATATATATATGTATGTATGTATGTATGTATATATATATATGTATGTATGTATATATATATATATATATATATGTATGTATGTATATATATATATATATATGTATGTATATATATATATATGTATGTATGTATATATATATATATATATGTATTTATGTATATATATATGTATGTATATATATATATATATATATATATATATATATATATAAGTGTATTTTATAAAAGTAGTCTACAATCGAGGATCTACCTAGATAGGATTGAATGCATGAAGCTTAACCTGTATAGAGTAGAGAAATCAGATGAACACATGAAAGGAAGATATCACAATGTACACAAAGCAATATGCATTCAATTAAGATTTCTCATTAGCCAAAATAGATTTAGGTAATTACATATATAGGTGGAAGATAGACAAGATCCACCATCTTCATGTAAGTGGGACTATCTTCCCCAATGAACTAGTTAAGACATCTATGTAAGCAAAATAAGACCATGTAGATAAAACCCAGTGAGATAAAAGTCTACACCAACACCCCCCTTAAGCATAGCATAGGTGTGTAAGAGAATTGAGTGATGGAAACAAGGCCTGATGAGGTACCCAAGTACACAACAAATAGAGAACTAAGAATTCCTTGTAGAAGACACTGAAGGTACTTATAGTAGAGCTCAAAAAATTACCAAGGTCAATGATGAGATCCATTCTTTGAATACTAAATAAGTTCCATCCAAATTGAATAATGTTTTGTCCCTTTGACAAAGGAAGAACATGATGGGTGCACTAAAAATTAGCCCATTCCACAATCGAAGAGGAAGTCAATAATATGAAGGTCTTTGAATATGGTACAAGGCTAAAATGTGGAATAAGTCTAGCAAGATTGTACATAAGAACTAGATGTAATGCCACTAAAGTAGACCTATCAAAATAATGGCATGAAATATTCACTGAAATAATTTCCATATGAATAAGAGAGCTCAGCTAAATAATCCTCAAAATTGAAGAAGATATTGTAGGTGAAGCATGCAGATCCGTAATAGGAATATCCATAGGGAGAAAAGAGTCATCAATGCTCTCAATAGTTGTATTCACACTAGAAATATTAGACTCTTCCTAAGTATAATAATGTGAAGGTTTTGAAATAATATCATCCTGAATAGGGATGGAAGTAGAATCTATAATATGATAGCTAAGGTTGAGCAGAGTCTCTCATGTAATGGGGGCTCGATAGAAGGAAGAGTATAGTCCACCATGAATGTGTCATAATAGGTAACATTAGTAGGGGGAGGGAGTATAATAGTCTCTAAAGAGATAATAGGAAGAGGTGGAGGAGTGACGTAAATCTCAAATGGATCTTTGAAAAGACACTATAGGATGCTCCATATAGTGCTTGGAAACATGGTCATATCAACATAGCAATACACATCCATGGAGATATTAAACAAAAAGTGACCAAAAACTTTATAACATGTGTTATCCCACTTGGTGTACCAATTTGGGTTAGTGGAAGTAGGAATCTACTCATATAGGAAAGGATTACGATTATTTTTTTGTGAACAAACATTCCATGTAAGCATGCCAAGAAGCATAATTGGTCTTTCTAGAAAGAACTACTAGTGTTGAATCAACTTTCCTCTGCTATATATATCTCTTAAAAGGATTTGACATAACTGAGAGAGGACACTGAATATGTACAATGTTACACAACAAACTGTAATGATCCCTTAGTTACAAGAATAATACACATTCATGAAAAGGACATCAAGCACAATTGATAATGCATCAAAATGAACAATCCGTGCAAGAGAAAAAAATGAGAACATGTATAATAAACACTAAGGAAGCCACAACAGCACATAATATCACCTTAGGGTTATCATCAGTGACCCCCCCCCCCAAAAGTTGTAAAAACAAGCATGCTCATATAGACATCAGGAATAGTCAAAAATGCATCTTACGAAATCAGTGCGTAAGTATGAAAGAACTAAAGGGAGTCAAACTAGATACATTTAGTGTTACTCCATGTATTTGAATGCAATGTTAGGCATTGGTCATTTTATATAAGTAGTTCATATCATTACATTCTACATAGCCTTCACATCTGTCAAGGTGTCCATGACAGGCATGGAGGCATAGGCATGAGGCCCCATGCGGATGCAGACATGTGATCTTGTGTGGACTTGGACTACGGACTCTCACAGTCATAGGGCATAGATGGCCATGGATTCATGCTTGGTGGGGATGATCAACCACGCTCATAGAATTATGGACATGTAAGATGGTATAGGTACCTTGTAAAAGGACAACCACAGGGGCATAAAGGGGAAAGATGGATGACTAGACCATTAGGGATGTGGCCATGTGGGGGCATAGATGGAAAATGGATAAAAAATGATTAAGACTATTTTTAGAATTTTTCTAGAAAAATGATAAACCTACAAAAATAACCTTAGATCAGTAATACACCGTATGACTTCTTCCAAAACCATCAAAAACCCACTATTTTTTTTGGAAAACCTAGTAAAACCCAAAAAGAATTTTTAATTTTGAGACACCTATGGTATTATTTATATGAGTTTTATAAAAACCCTACCAAACCCTTTAAAACTATCGTGAATCAAGAAAAAAACTAAGAAGGATCTAGAATGCAAGTGAGATCAAAATAGGAACAATGGATTTTAGCTACCTACACCACTCTAATACCATGTCAGAGTAGGTCATAATCAAGGATATTTATCGATAGGATCAAATTCATGAAGTTTAACCTATATGGAGTAGTGAAATCAGATGAACACATGAGAGGAAGAACTCATAATGTGCACAAAATAAAATGCATTTAATTAAGATTGCTCATTAGCCAAAATGGCTTTAGGAAAGTTTCATATATAGGTCAAATATAGACAAGACCCACCATCCTCATGCATGTGAGACTATATTCCCTAATGAACTAATTACTAAGCTTTGAGAGCTCTTCTATTTTTTCCATGATCAACTCACTTTTCTTCGCTAGCTTACTTGACTGATTACCATACCATTATTATAATATTTTCTAGGTTTCTTACGCATTTATTTCTCTTGGTGATCTTCCCTTTGGGTGGGTTAGACCTCTATAATGACCTCCCCACTCTTGACTACAACTAGCATTATAGGAGGTGAGAAGCATGGCATCTAAGCAAGCTAGGAAATGTTTCTTGAAGGTGTATGATGAGGTAACCCTTATAACCTTCCCTCTTAGTCAAATTTATGTTTACAAATAGATATTATTGATAGATGATATAAAATGGTATGAGAATTACTCTCCTATTTATTATGTTTTTGGTTGTATCCCCTATGAAGACTCTCTCCATACCTAGTTTCACCACTAGTGGGAGCACTCGAGCGTTCATGTCACTGGGCTTAAAACTTACCAAAGTTTTTTGTTGTTTTCGTTCAAAGAGTAGTTTGAAGTCTAAGCCCTTATATCAAAATCAATTTGTCATTTTCTCAAAAACATGCTCTTGATTATATCCCACTGGAACTAAGATTTTAACGTCACTGATGAAGCCTCCCTTAAGGTGTTGTTCTAGATTGAGCTTCTAGTTTGTCCACTTCTATTTTGGTCATTTCTTAGTGATATTTTCATGCCCATTAGGCAATCAATTTACCATGAACTTAAAATGTTATACTCCTCATGCCTTCAACAATGGGTTTGCATCAAGGTGTATTTATCCAAAGAGTTGAAAGAGTTCATAAACATCCAAGTTAACAAGACCCATCAAGCAAAAATATTTGTTTATTTAAACCTACCGAATAATTATTTTCAATGTTAGGGTTCTGATCATAGAATTAAATATTGTCCCCTTATGGGGCACTTAAAACCCTCCTTGGCCCCTCTATCGATTGATAATCCCAAGGTAGTGAATAAAGATGACATATGGACTATAGTTACCTAAAAAATTCATAGTTAGGGCTGAAACCCTTCCCTCCTATATCTTTTTTTCTAGTAAACAAACCTTCTTAAGAGGTTCCCACCTCTCCTTCCCTCCCATCTAATTCACATAAGTCTAGTAGAAATCTCATTTCTCATAGTTCTCATATTCTAAATGATTATTAAATTGCTTGTAATTCCTCAAAAATCAGATATAAATTATAAATTTTCAACATTTTCCAAGGGTTACAAGAAAAGTTATACAATTTTCCATTTTCCAATCCCTAGCTAGTCTTACCACAAGCCTGTGTAGGCTGAGAGTGCATAAAAAGGGGTTTTAAGAGTTTTATACAGTTTAAAATGAAACAAACTATATATTAGGGTCTACCCCAATGTTTCACACCTATTCCAATAGTCATTAGTCTATAATCACCCCCTAAAAGGCTTATATATGAAAAAAGATAAAACTCTAGTTGCTTACAAGATTGTGAGAATCTTTATTTAAACACTTACACTTCGGGTTGATATCCAAGCCTCTAAATGGTTCATGATAATAAATAATAAACTATTAACTATGGTTATAATCCAAAACACTTCAATATCCACATAATAACCTTCAACCATATAAACTTATTCAACAGTCTTGATTATTCATTGTCAGACTTGCTTCTAGGAGGACTGTGTGTAGGTTTCACGAGACTTAGTACCTATTTATGGACTTATGAACCTTAAAAAAGATTAAAATGATCATTAATACCTTATATATTATGATTATGATTCAAAACAATTCAAATTTCACTTAAACAACCCTTCACAAATACCTCACTTACTATATAACCTTAGTTGTAACACAAAACAAGGATGTATCAAACTAAGACTGTGTGCTCTATAATAAAATGTTTTAGATTTATATTTATCTTAAAATAGATTAATGAGGGCAAAATTATATTATACTCATCAATTAATTAATCTTACCATATTTCCATCATCCAAAACATCTAGATGACATTACTAGCACCTATGTTCTCTTATGCTTGAATGTATTCTAAAACAAAATTATTAAAGCTTGAAAAAATCAACTGGTGACATCAAGATCAATAACAAGATAAAATTGTCATAAAAGGAAATCAATAATGAGATATTTATAACATACCAAATACCCATGTAAATCCACAAACAAAATCTTAAGCATTCAATTTTATCACGGATATCATTTTTGTATACACATTCATATATAGAATTTCTCAAGAAGATAGAGTTATTGAAAAAAATAAAATTTTATTGAATAATCTTCTAATCCACCTCTATCATCTTCAAGTTTCTTCTCCCTACCAACCTAATAACATTAAATCTAACTACCTACATGCTTTTTAACTTCTTATATATATAACTAAACATGCAAAACACTTCCTATACATAGCCACTCCATATAGAGATGGCCATTACAAATCAAGATCTTGGTTTATAATGCTCTTGAACATGAATTATTTGTTGAAACACCATTTACTCACACTTAAAGGACATAATAATAACTTACAAGCATTAATCAACGTTAGTATTTCACACAAAACCCAAAATACCACACAAAGCCTTATTACAATATTTAAGATTTCAAAATACCTTTTTGGCAGGAAAGTATAGATAGGCTTCAAACACACAACTCCAAGATTCTCAATCATTCCAAAACACCCTATATGAACCTATAATATATCTAATGAACTCTAATTTATACCAATATTCAAAAGACTACATGAACAATCCAAATATTTATCTAACTAGTGATGCTCCTACATCAAACTCCCATCTTAGGAAAATATTTGAGTCCCTACTCAAATGAAATACTCTATTCTTATTCCTACAAATTTCAATTCCTCAATTTATTATTTATCTTGATTTAGTTTTGTCTTTCTTCTTCCTTCTTCTTCAATTTTTCATGATTTATGAGCCTTTATGACTCAATATATTCTTCTTTCTCTTTGTTGAAGTCCATTACAAAGGACCCCTCCTCTTTGTCTTCATGCTCTTTTAAACCTAAAAATTCAAAGCCAAAATCATATTTAAATATGAAAATTTGAGGAATCATTTCCTCTCCATTTACTATCATTCTTTCACTTCTTTCATCTCCACTTTTTGTTACTAGTTTCTCTCTTCCTAGTTCATCATCTTCTAGAGTTAAGAACTTCTATAGCTCTAATTCAACTACCTTGATGTCTCCCTTATCTCATATAATATTAAATATTCTGATCCTTGCATGATCTCCTACCACATAATCTCTTCTTATTCAAGATATTCTATCATATCTTGATCAAAATCTGATTTGTATTTAACATGTGTCAATTGAAACACCTTTTGCTACATTTCAGAATCCATAAGCACTTCAATAGGTGTTTCAACCTCACTTTTTCCCTCCATGGGTCTATCTAAGAATTTAATTGTCTCCTTGTACAAAATATCATTTTCATGTTCTTGAAAATATGAATGTTCATCATCGAAAATTATGTTAGAGATAATAGTTTGAGGCCATTGACCCTCTTCAAGTACTCCTTCACTAAGCATTTCTCTAATCTTAGGATAAAAAATCACTGTATTCCCATATTATGTTATCCTTCTTCTTCTTCATCATAATTATGATGCTCATTCTTGTATTTATTCACACCTTCAAGGTTCATGCCCTCAATTTTGGATTCTCCTTCATTCTTATATATTCTTGCATTCACATATGATAAGACATAGTCACATTGAGAACTTAGAGGCTTGCTTGCCTCTTTCTTCTTCTCCTTAGGTTATTTTACCAAGGTTTTCTTAAGTATCTAGCTTATTGATGTCTTCTTCTCTTTTCCATGAAAAATTTGAGAGGCCATTGAATTCTTTTCCTGATTCTTACCTCAAATATTTATCTTGAATCCTCCAAGACTTGATCTATAACTACCAAAATTGCTCTCAACTAAGCCATTTCCTTCTCTACATCCATCTCCTTATTCATGAATTTTTCACATACTTTAAATGTAGTAAATTTCATTATATATTCCCTTCATCTCTCCTTCTCTTTTCCCTTCACTCTTACCTTCTCTTTACTCTCTAGGCCTCACATGGACCTATCTCTCCTTAGCAAGTTTAACCTACTTGCCTCTTAGGAACTCACCTGGGTCTCTTCTCGTTCTATTCCTTTGCCTAGGACTGGTCTTTTCTAATCTAAGTTTTCCTTGAGTTTACCTTTTGATCTTAAAACAATTTTATTTCTATCTTCAAAGCATCTATGGCCTTAGGGATTTCTTTCCACACCAATATTTTACTTTCTAGGTTCCACAAACCTTTTTTTGCATCTCTTACTATATACCTACAATCTTATTCATTAACCTTCAACAATATCCAATAAAAAACTTTCGTATTCAAAACCTAAATTATTCCAAGAGATAACCTACTATGATACCACTTGATGTAAAGGAAACTAATATCTTTATGTAAAATGACACTACACTTACCTCATGAAAATACCAAGCTCTAAAATCTTATCTGACCCCTTCTTTCTGATCTTGGATTGCTTTCTATAATAGGTCCTCTACTCATTTCTTAACACTCTTGATTACTATTGTCTTCAAGATGCTTTAAACCTCCTTGTTTCATGCATAGTCTTATTGTCTCACTTGATACATTCACCACTTATTGTATCTATGCATTCTCTTTATCTAATCATCTTCTCCACATCATCACAACCATCATCTCCATAACTTCACTCTCCACTCTAGTTCAAACTTGCTCCTTATATATAGATTTATAGGCCTAAAGGCCTCATTCATAGATTAAATGTTATTTCCTCCATGTTAGGTCCCTATGGACATTATCCTATATATTTTTAACTCTTAAATTCATCAAAACAAAGAACACAAACCCAAATTTAAAACTTTGAACAAATCTCCACTTTCTCTCTTTGAAGTCTCCTTTCTAGTAGTCCTATTTAGGCATAAATCTAGAGTGTTTTATGAAAATATAATATTATTTTCAGATACAATTTATCTTTATACATATTATCATAAAGTTTCATTACTTCATTCTTAGTTTAACCTTATTAACTCACACCCTTCTCATGTTATTAGGTCTCTTTTAGGCCTAATGTTAAGCCACTATATTAGAAATCATACTATATGGTCTAGTACCATCCTAAAACATCTTCAATCCTCTAGATAACCTTAAAATACACTTGATTACAATGTTTCAATGTGTTACAAGGGTTACAACAAATGATATACAATTTTCCATTTTCCAAACCCTAGTTAGTCTTACCACAAGCCCATGTAAGCGGAGAGAGCATAAAATGGAATTTAAAGAGTTTTAGATAATTTAAAATGAAACAAAATATATATTAGAGTATTACCCAATTGATCACACCTATTTTAATATTCATTATTTCATAATCATTCCCCCAAAAGGCTTCTATATGCAAAAAGATAAAAATTTGGTTACTTGCAAGACTGTGAGAAGGTTTTTTTTATACTCTTACACTTTTGGGTGGATATTTAAGCCTCTAAATAGTTCATTTTCATCAATAATAAACTCTTCACTATTTTTATTATCCAAGACACTTTGATATCCTCTTAACAACCTTCAACCATATAAACTTATTCAAAAATGTTGACTCTGCATTGACAAAATTACTTCTAAGAGGACTGTGTGTAGGTTTCACTTGAATTAGTACCTCTTTATGGACATAAAAACCTTAAAAAGGATTAAAATAATCATGAATAAATTATATATTCTAAATATGACTCAAAAAAATTCAAATTTCATTTAAACTACCCTTCATAGATACCTCACTTACTATATAACCTTGATTGTAAAACAGAATAGGGACATATCAAACTCAAATTGTGTGGTCTATAATGAAAGGTTTTAGATGAATATTTCTCTTAAAAAAGATGAATAATGGTTCAAGTATATTATACTCACCAATGAATTATATTTACCATATTATCATCACCCAAAACATTTAGATGACATTCTCAACACCTCTATTCTCTTAAGCTTGATTGTATTCTAAAACACAATTCTTAAAGCTTAAATACATCAACTGGTGACCTAAAGATAAATACAAAATATTATTATTGATAAATTAAATGAACAATAAGATATTTATAACGTACCAAAGACCCCTAAAAATCCACAAAAAACCTATGAATCATTCAATTTATTCAAGGATATCATTTACATACACATTCATATACGAAATTTCTCAAGAAAATAGAGTTCTTGTAAAATTTGAAATTTTATTGAATAATATTCTACTCCACCTTTTTCATCTTAGAGGTTATCCTCCCTAACAAACTAATATCATTAACTCTAACTACCACATTTTAAATTATTATATATATTACTAAACATGCAAAACCACTTCCTATACATAACCACTCCACGTAGAGATGGTAGTTAAAAATCAAGATATTGATTTATGATGATCTTGAACATGAATTTTGTGTCAAAACTACATTTAATCACACTTAAAGGACATAATATGACCTTATAAACATTAATAAACATTATTATTTCACACAAAACCCAAAAATACCACACAAAGCCTAGTTACAAGATTTAAATTTTCAAATTCCCTTTTTGGCGACAAATTCTAGATAGGCATCAAACACATAACTCTAAGATTATAAATCATAAAAAAACACCCTATATGACCATATGAGACCCATCATGCCTAACTATATTCCCAATACTACATGAACAATCAAAAAATTTATCTAATTAGTTCAAATGTTTAAAGGATTACTTACAAGGACATGTTCAATTGTCTGCATATGCAAAAGAACACACAAGTTTGGATTAGAGCCACATGGAAGGACATGTTCAAATGTACACAAGGACATGGAAACATGTCCAAAACATACACATAGTGAAAATAATTGGTTTAGAGCCATGAAATAATGGCATATCCAAATGCCCTCGAGTAGATGTAGAAGAAAAGAGACATAATCAAATATAAACCAATAAAGATAGAAATTAAAGTATGCATAATCATGTGGTACAATATGTATAAGATTGATGTTTTACATAAACTAAGTCTATATTAGTAGTAGTTGAAAAAAATCAGTGTAGTATAACATGATCAATATCAAGATATAATCAATCTAAAATCTGTGATATGGAGTATAGAAAGATATAACCTAGCAAAATGGAAGTTATGTATATGATGCCTCCAATGGGATAATATAGAAATTTTGAATTAGTGTATGTACCCATGATGGGTAGATAGTAGAAAATCTATATTTGTGTAGAGGACCAGAGTCCTGTAGTAATCTATGATCACTTGAAGGGAACAAGTATGTATGTATGACAAAACTGACTAAACTAACATATATAACATATGTAGTACCTATAAAATATAAGGAATGTAAATATAGAGATGCATAAATATAAAATTTATATTTTTTGAGAAATATTTGAATGTTTTTGTATTTTTTAACATATTATATTTTTTTGTGTTTTTTGAGTATAAGATGTGTATAAGCAACATGAAAATGAAACTATGTAAAAGGAACATCCCTAGGTCCCATTATATTGTGTTGGGGATGAGCAGGGATTGTGAGGTTAAATTGCTCTTATATAGGTTGAGGAGGCATATGACTTTGTCTCGTAACAAGATTAAACTATGAGATATACTATTAGATAAGGGTAAGTAGTAGAGGTAGGATGTGAGAGAAGATAGTCAATGGGTCTAGGTGGAGGAGGAATAAAAGGAGTCATATGAGCTCTTTATCATTGAGTAATAATCGAAGGTAATTCAAAATTGGCCATGCAATAATGATCTCCATATAAGTGGGTTCACGATAAGGTGGACCAATATGTGAAATAAGTTAAGTTCTAACATGATCCATGAGAGGAATGACATACATGTGCATCATTCTAAAAATTGTAAGTAATAAGCATGTAAGACAAACTACAAGAATTTAAACCAAAAAGTATAAAATGGCTTCTGTCATGATGAAAAGTTTGAAAACTAAGAAAATTCTAGAAAAATAAGAAGGGAAAACCTTAATACTACACTAGGGTCATTTGTAATATGTTTAAAGTAATTCAGGGTCACCAAATGATTTATCTATTTTAGGATTATAGAACGTAACCCTAGGTTGATAAAGAGTTGAGTAATAAATTAGGGAATAACATACTATATTATCTATAACCATTGATTTATACAATAATTGATTTATTTAAATATTCTATAAATAACAATGAATTAGAAAAGGTGTACTTAACTAGAAAATATGATTGAGATAGATAAGTGGTGGGCTAAGAAGTGATGCAGGATTAGGGTAGAATGTTGTCAATAGATAATATGTGTTAGAACCCTCTTCAAATAAAAACATGACCCTATTTTCCAATAACACACTATATTATTGACTTTCTATGTTAGGTTAATGACCTTATGCAAGTGAAGTAGTAAAATTATGGGTAGACCTTCACTCTATTTCAAAAATCCTATGCATGTATGACTGGGACATGGATCATCATTTGTTTTATACTTTGATTTATTTCACTATGAAAAATCTAATACTCCATGCTTTTTATAGTTTTGATGAACACAAGTGGAAGAAGAGTGATGTTATCAGGGTAGGCTGGGCAAGACCTCAACACCCCATGTGCTTAGTGCTTCCTACATACCAATACCTCAGAAGAGGATCAAGACCAAGGTAGTTATCCCAATCTAAGAATTGGTGCAAATGAGAGTGATGCTAGTATTCCTGAGTATGAATTCCAATTTGAATGCTTTGAGTGTGAAATGAGACTAGAAACTTGGGTAAAACTAAGCTTTGGGTTGTTGTAGATGGATATATGTAGAAAGAGGGATCAATAAACTTAATTTACACAACTTTTTTTATCTTGTTCATGAGAATTTCCATCTAGGGGATAAATTAATGAGAGTGGTTTTTATATGGTGTTCTAATTCTTATCGAGACATGAAATGAGTCTAGGCCAAGATTAAGATGCTTTGGGGAGTGGTAAGATATCTGTTAGAGACAAAACATGCTAATGGTCAATAGTGTTGTCCCCTTTTCCAATAATGCAATGTGATATAGACTAATGGTTTCATGCCATTTTATAAGTGGATGGAATGAGTGAAAAATGATCGAGGATGCCTAGGTGGTGGCTCAATGTGGCTCTTGGTATGTTTAGGAATAGGCTAGACAAGCATAAAAGATAGAAAATGATCAAAAGTGGCCCTAAGATAGGTCTAGGACTAAGCTAAGGATAGGTTGGTATAAAGTGACACTCATTACATTAAAATGACATTTTAGATAACTATATGATGCATAAATAAAAAAAATGAACTGTATTGGGCTAGCCAATAAAGTGGCTTACATAGATAACTATATCAGGTTGGCTGATACAATTATGGAACAAAAATAAATATGGTTATATCTAGTCAGTGGCCAATAAATTTGGGTTAAAAATAAAATTATATTGTGTTAGCCTATAAATTTGATTGGATAGAGAAAATATATTAGGGTGGCCAATATAGTTGTAGATAGAGAGAACCTGTTAGTGTAGTGTTTTTTCTTACTGGGTTTTCCCTACACAATTGTATGGCCTTTTTATGTTATTTAAGCTTCCTTAGGTTAATTATAAAGGGCCTAAAGGCTAATTATATTTAATTTTATTTAGTTAATTAGGAAAATTAGGGGCTTCTTCATGTTTCCCTAATTTTCCCTATATGTACCTCACTTTTCCTTTTTGGAAGGTTAATCAAGTTAATCGACTCATTCACTTTTTTCAATAATTGGGTAGTGCTTTATTTTCCTTCTCTTGGAATTTTGGATCTCTCACACTACCTCATAGGATTCAACATTGATTTCATGAAATATGTTTAAAGATCTTGGCACACTCTTTCATGGTATCAAAGCCTTCCTGACAGCCTCATGCATCAAACTCCCTAGTAATATCCTCCATGCATTCACCTTGCTATGATTTTTATTTTGTCTTGGATGCCATTTTTTGACCTTGAAGTAATTTTATTAATCTACATCAAAAATCATGTTAAAATGACTTTGATGAAAACTCTATTTACATCTATTTTGTGGGCTTTTTGAGATCTAAAATGGGTTGTTCTTAGATTTTTGAGAAATTTTGTAGATTTTCAAAAAATTCAATTTATTCCATCTAGTTAGATGCTTGTACAAATGAAGTAATCAAATCTACAAACCCTAAAAATAATCATGTAAACCAAATCAGGTTTTTAGAGGGCCATTTCTTGATTCTAAACCAAATTAGGTTTTCTAAGTACTACAACTCGTCTACTAGACCCATTCAAGATTTCAGCATTACTTTGCTTCATTTTCATGAAGTTAAGTAAAGTTGTTTGAAAACACCAAATTACTCTTGGAAGAAGCAATCTAGATTCTAAGTGCTAACAACTGGGAAGTAATCAGGGTTCTTAACCTTAACAACTGCTCATAGACTAAATCAGGTTTTTTGGCATTACTTTACTTTCAACTTGTGAAGTAAGTAAAGCAGCTCAAGAAACCTAAAATACTCTACAAAAAGCAATTAGGATTCTCAACCTCAAATTTTTCAAAGTAATTAGGATTTAGCAGTGGCATTACTAATCTCTGATAGCAGTAAAGCAGTTGAAAAAACCTGATCAACACTACAAGATTGAATCAAGATTTTAGAGTAGTCTTACTGTATCAAAAGTTTGAAGTAAAGTAGTTGACAAAACCTGATAAACATTGAAAGACCCAATCAAGATTTTGGAGTAGTCTTATTGCATTATAAGTCTAAAGTAAAGTAGTTTCAAGAACTCAAAGTAAAGCAGTGTTGGAAACCCATGTGATGTTCAAGAGGGCATCAAATTTCTGGTGAAAGGTAATGAAAAAATAGAGTAAAGTTGTTTTCATTTTTGGATTTTTAGATGAAAAAACACAAGTTTGGAAAGGGTCTAAGAATATGTGGGAGTAAGAACTTGTAAGTGCTATAACTTTCAATCCATAGCTCTTTTTTGAGTACTATTTTTTTTTAAAGTGCATATTTTCTCAAGATCTACATATTGGTGACATTATTTCTATAATTTTTTAACATCCATTTTTCACATGGTGTAATAGCTTAAAACTCTATTTAAACCTTTGTACATTTCCTCTTGGATGCATTATCAACTGTGCCCAATGTCCCTCTCATACTGAGCATGTGTGCATTGTAACTTCAGGGGGTCTTCTTAATAGTTTAGGGGGTACTTGTACTGTGTGATTTCTATTTTTTGCTTTCATTTCAATTCTGAAATTTATCTCATTTTGATCTGCACTGATGGATCTAAAAATTGAACCACTCACACCATTTAACTATCTAGAATGGAAGTCTAAAATACAACTCACTTTGAGAGGTAAAGGACTCGACCAGATTACTATGGGTGAGAAAAATGAACCATCTAAAAATGTAGAAAAGGTTAAGTGGTACAATAACGGTGATGAGGCCTATGGGTTTATATGCTTGTCAATGTCTCCTGACCTCCTATTTCATATTGAATCTACAAAAACTCCAAATGAAGTCTAGACAATCCTAGACAAGGTTTTTGGAGTGTAGGACATCATGAGGGGTCATGAGCTAGAGAATGAGCTCATAACATTGAGCCCAAATGACTATGACACCCTACAAGAATTTTTTACAAATTTCAAATCATTGAGATTGTAGTTGAAACAATGCGGCATTAAGAAAATAGATGACCAATTGATTATATCCATGTTTGTAAAAATGGGTCACGATTATTCAATTTTTGTCTCTATATTTCATGCTAACAAATGTGCACTTGGATCCACTTAAAAAATGCCATCATCTGATGAGTTTTTTTATAATCTAACTTAAGAGCAAGATAAGTTAGTTTAAATGGGTGCACTGAAGTCTTCAAAATCACATGCCTTGATTGTCAATTAGGATAAGAAAAAGCCTTCTAGCAGTGGAAAATAGGAGAAGAAACAATTCAAACTTGATCATGACTATAAGAAGAATCAAAAATCAAATACCAAGCTAAAGGCACTACCAAATGAGTCCTCTTCAAGTGGGAAACCTAAGAAGGAGAAACTCAAATGAAAATTTTGCAAGAAACTTGGACATGATGAATCTCAGTACATGAAAATAAATATTGACACCTTGACTAAGATGCTTAAGAAGAACAACAACAGTGTTCTTGAATCCTCATTTCACAATAGATTAGCACAATATTATGTAAAAGGTAAAGATAGAAAAAAGGGTAAAAATAAGGGTAATGCACTTGTTGCAGTAGCTTCTTAGCCTTTTTCTTGGGTCATTGACTTAGGTGCTTCCTATCACATGGCTTCTATAGAGGATCTATATTCAAAAATAGAATCATGTTATGTGCCTTCAATTCTCATGGGTGATGACACTTCAACAAAAGTTAGTGATAAAATATCAATCGAGGTAAGTGACCGGAACTCCAATGATGTTTTGTGTGTTCCTTAATTATCCACCAATCTTTTATCAATATATCAAATCACTCACATAGGTTCAAAGAAGTGAGTTGAGCTCACACTTGATTTAGTGGTCATCAAGAAGCTACATAGTGACACCATAGTGGCTTATGGGAAGACAAATAATTAGTTTAGGATGTATAACTTCTCACATTTTACCCCATATCATCACTCAGCTACACTCCTTACTCATGTAGATGGAGTAAGCAAACTATGGTATGAACAATTTGGCAATTTAAACTATTGTTACCTAGAGTAACTCAATCATCAAGACATGATATTAGGGTTACCTAAAGTAAAATTATTAGATGGTCTATGCAATGGATTCATTCTTGGTAAGCATCCAAAAGAGAAATATGACAAGGGCAAAGTAAGGAGAGCCAAACAGAAGCTAGGAATAGTCCATGGTGACTTAGCAGGTCTATTTCCAAAATTATCATTCAATAAGACAAAATACATGCTCACATTCATCGATGAATTTTTGAGTTACACCTAGGTGTTTTTTCTCAAAAAGAAGTCTAAGGTCTTTGATCACTTTAAAGACTTCAAGGAACTTGTGGAGAAGCAGTTAGAATGTTCCATCAAAATCTTAAGGATTGACAATGGTGGAAAGTATGTCAACAAAAGGTTTGAACAGTTTTGCACATTAGAGGGGATTCAGATGCAACACACAGCTCCATAAATTCCTCAATAGAAAGGTGTGTCTAAATGCAAGAACCATACCTTAAAGGAAATGGCAAACTACATGCTTCAATCAAAGTCTCTTGCTCCTCAATATTGAGCTAAAGCAATGAATTGTGCCTGTTACATTTAGAATCGAGTTCCACACAAAGCCTTGAAGGGAATCACACCTTTGGAAGCTTGGGATGGTCATAAGCCCATAGTAGATCACTTTCAAGTGTTTGGATCACCTACAATGGCCCAAATTCCCAAAAATAAATGTAAGGCAATGGACCCTCAGAGTCAGTCTTGCATCTTTATGGGATATGCAGAGGGTGTTAAGGGATATAGGCTTCTCCATTCTAAAAATCATGAGTTTTTAATTTAAAGGAGTGCCAATTTTCACAAGGGCCCACTTGAACACAATCATGGCACTTTAGACTCTTCAAAAGTCTCATTGGACATTGATTCCACTTTTGATAGTGGCATAGATCCATCTCAATATCCTCCTCATGATGAAGATGAATCTTCTTCTTCTTCAAGTTCAAGTGATGACAACAGTGATGAGGATATTCCTCCATATCACACTAACACTATAGATGATGAGGACTCACCTCATAATTATTTAATCTCATAAAATCTTGGTCTTATTTGGGTTAGACATACACTTCAAAGTGCTAGAGGATGGGTTGGAAATCCATCAAATATAAGGTGGACATGATCACAATTTCAAGGGACTTCACATGCCTACTTATCCATTACTTCAGATCCACAAACCTTTGATGAGGCATCTATCATTCTAGAATAGGATTCTATTATGTAGGAAGAGTACAATTTCCTAATCAATAACAAAGCATGGGACTTGGTCCCTCTTCTTAAAAGAAGGAAATTGGTCCATTGTAAATGGGTTTATCAGACCAAGTATGGTACAAATGGGTCAGTCGATAAGTACAAAGCTCGTCTAGATGCAAAGGGATTTTCTCAGGTACTTGGCATATAATATACTGAGACATTTGCTCCTATAGCCAAGATGATGTCTATAAGACTCATTTTAGCCATCATAGCCGTAGATCAATGGGATGTTCACCAAATAGATGTAAAGAGTGATTTTCTACATGGTGACCTCAAAGAAGAGATATATATGGAGTAACCATAAGGATTTATGGAAGATACCTCCTTAGTTTTTAGACTTAGGAAATCTATATACAAACTCAAACAGGCTCTTAGGGCATGGTATGCATGGATGGAATCCTTTCTCCTCATAGTTGGGTTCACCAAATGCCAGTTGGATATGAATGTCTACATCTTCTAGCAAGATGATTCTCTATTGATCTTATTTATTTATGTGGATGATGTATTGATTATAAGGAGCTCACAATCATCCATCTCAATAGTGAAAACTATACTTTTGGATAGATTTTTAATGACATAAATGGGATTACTGCACTACTTTATCGAGATTGAAATCTTTCAATTAGATTCTAGGATAACTTTATCACATTCCAAATATTCTCTTGATTTACTTATGATGTTTAACATGGTTGATTATAAGCTATCTCCTACTCCCTTCTTGTCTAGTGTGAAGCTTGAGGTTGATTGTCCTACACCACTCGTTAATGAAACACCGTATCAATAACTCATGAGAAGTCTTATCTATCTCAAAAACAACTAGACTTGACATATCCTATGAAGATGGTTTGGTCTCATAGTTTATGGAGGAGCCACATGAGTTACATTGGAAAGCAACAAATACGATTCTTCACTACATTAAGGGTTCACACAACTATGGGATACACTATAGAGTAGGAACATAGGTTGATTTGATTAGATACACAAATTCAGATTGGGATAGAGATATTCAGAGTCAAAAATCCACTTTAGGATACAATTTCTCACTTGGTTTGAGTCTAATCAATTGGTCAAGTAAGAAGTAACATGCAATTTATTTATCATCCATAGAGGCAGAATACAGAGGGGTTGTCAATGCCACCACTAAAGCAATCTATATTCAGGGGATTCTCATTGAGTTTGGTGTCTAGTTTCATAAGCCAACAATAATCTATTGTGACAACCAAAGCATGATCTAGATTTATATGAATATGGTTCTCCATCAAAGGACCAAGCACATAAATATTCACGTGCATTTCATCAAGGAGATTATTAATGAAAAAGTCACTGATCTTCGATACTATCCAACATTGGAGTAGATTGTAGATATTTTGACCAAGCCCTTCAAAAAGAGTAAATTTGTTCATCCGCAAGCTCTCATTAGGGTTAGGGTTACTCCACCTTCTTCTTCCTCCTATGGACGTTCATCACTATGTACTTAGGTACCTCCTCAGGGTTTCAATGTTGGGACCCAATTCTCATCTCACTTAAGCTATGCTTAAGGGGCCACTAGGTTTTGCCTACACTACTGTATGGCATTTCTATGTTATTTAAGCTTCCTTAGGTTAGTTATAAAAGGTCCATAGTCTAATTATATTTAATTTTAATTAGTTAATTAAGAAAATTAGGGGTTTCTTCATGTTTCCCTAATTTTCCCTATATATACCCCACTTTTCCTTTTTGGAAGGTTTATCAAGTTAATCAAATCATTCACTTTTTGAAATAATTGGGTAATGCATTATTTTCCTTCTCTTGGAATTTTGGAAATCTCACACTACCTCATAGGATTCAACATTGATTGCGTGAAATCTGTTAAGAGATCTTGGTACACTCTTTTAGAATAGAATTAGATCGACCAATACAGTTGGGTTGAAAGATAATGCTAAGAAGTAAAATTGAAATGTGAAGACAATTTAACCAGCCATGGTATAGGATTCACGTCAAGTTCACTAGAATGTATGTGGCCTAAGATGATCACTATAACAATCCTCTTGCTATTTATAGACTAGGATAAATATAAAAAATCAAACTAGATCTTGTGTTCAAGAGATTAGTAGGTAATGACCTATAATGGTTGTATATCTAGTAGAAGGTAATCCAGACTCAATATCAAGGGTGTATGGTTATAAAGCCTATACCTAAAATATGGGTTTTGGGGCCTGACTAGGTCTTAAGATAAATTAAAGGTTGTAAAAAAGGGGTGCATCAAGGATATAATAAATAAAATACATGCAAGGAATTAATGAGCAAGGGTATTTTAGATCCAAGATAGAGATAAAGCTAAACTAAATAAATTATGTGGTGCAATGGTCAACTATATAGGTGGTATATATAACCCAAGGTGAAAATGGAAAGCCTAAACAACCCTATATCATACCAACTTATTCAATATAATGAATAACCTAATAAATGACAATAATATACATGCTATAATAATATAAATAAATAAGACCCATCTACTAAGTAAATAAAGGAAAGAGAGTAGGGATAAATATGCTTACCTTTAGATTGACTTGTCAATGCAACAATCACCACCTTTGGCTCACTTTAGTGAACTCAACCTCTAATAGACCAAATATGATAGCATTCATAGCTTTTGAGCTATTCTCACTCAACTTCTTATTTGCAACACTAGTTGGAAGAGTAGCTAGCATAGTATATCCATATATGATAGATTGCCAAATATCAAACCCTAGAGACATGATGTATGTCCTCATCTTTTCACTCTAGAAAGCATAGTTTGAACCATTTAATAGCGGTGATTGATCTGTAGAGAAACCTTGCATCTATTTTGTAACTTGGATCACCTTCAAGTGGTTAAAATTGCAATGAAGGCCTTGCTCTAATACCAATTGTTGGAGGTATAATCACTGGGGGGTAAATCAGTGAAGGTAGATATTTAATTTTAATTCCAAATCTTTTAGACTATTTCTCAATTAACATATGTCAACTTGATCAAGAAACATTAACAAGAAAGCTCATTCATTTAATGCACACACAAGATCAAACACACAACACATAGTTCCTATGGGAAACCCTCATGGGGAATAAAACCCACTCTCAAGCCTGCAAACACATGGACTACTTATCCTATAAGATATTACAAACAAGATACCCCTTTATTGAAACACCCACTTCACAAGGAGAACCCACCCCTAAGTATGAACAAACACCCACTTGGTCTACATGTTGAGCACCCACACAACACTTATGAAATCAACATCTATATAATTATGATTGAATATCAATCTGATGGAATCACAATATATAACACCTCTCTTTAATCCTTAACACTCTCTCAACCCTACTTCACATAGGCAACCAAAGTACCCTTTTGTATCTCTCTAAGCTTCTTTATTCATCCTCAGCCACAAACCTGCATCAACTTTGTAATCACAATAGATACATGACCAAAAGGTCATCCACATAGTCCTCTTTATGAACTACCTCTTAACTCATTCACACAACATACACCTTCTCTTTTCTTAGATCAGACAAGTCTTTATCCATCTCTCAACATATATTCCTCAAGTCTACACAAGTCTATTTAACAATCCTAGAAACCATCACATTTGGTTTCACATTTTATAGATTCTTCATGATTATTAAGATCAAAACCTTCTTTATTAGACACAACACATGCCTTTACCCTTAAGGGATATAACATGGGTCATATCTAAGCACGACCCTATTTCAAATAGGCCTAAGTCACCTTTTAGGTCCTATGAAGACCCATTCACCTCTTTGACACTTTTACAAGAAAACTAAGAACAAAAGAACACTTTTAAATACATGGACCCTTGCCACATAATCTATAGGTCCTCCTTAAGTGATAACAATAATCACAACACCCTTCTGCTAAATCTCAATTCGCTCAAACAAAATTCTATGCATAGAGTCACCATGAACGAACACACAGTCACCTTCTAAGCCTTTGATCATATTGAATATGATTGATCAAACCTTAATAATCCACATATATGGTCCTCATGAATTCTAAAACATTCTTTGATAGTTATCTCATCTGAAAACATTGAAATACCATAAAAAATAACTCAATTACCCTTCTTGGGTTACTTGCACAACATGAACGAACACATAGTCAAATTTGGAGATCAATAACTTTGACTTAAAAAATATTTATACCTTTAAATGAATA